>JAADYJ010000783.1:0-14658 GCA_023338205.1 Halophytophthora polymorphica
CCCCCCCCCCCCCCCCCTGAAGTACCAGTAATGCTCTCCAGTATCAAAGTGGACAGAGATCGAGCGTACTACCGATACCAATCCCATCGATTGTGGTTGCTCGCACGAGAAGGGTTTCTCGAAGAAGCGCAGTTCCAGCTCTATGGCTCGATCGTAATAGCTCGCCAGGGTCTCCATGGTAGAATTTCCCCCTCTGGCCACGTCCCTCAGTATCGCTTCCGTGCTCTCCGACGCAGCTTGGAATTCCTCCGTGGAGTAGCTGTCGATCCAGTGTTGATACGGGTTGTATCTAGCAGTCCTGCCAGCATTTACAACAGACTGCGCAGTCCGAATTTGCTTGCTAATGAAGATATAGACCCGCAAAAATGGCAGCAAGGTCGCAATAATCTCCGCCTTGCCCGACATTGGACTGGAGGCCTTAGCAAACACGAAGTCCACGTATTTTGTAGCTGCGGAGGCCGGGGGAGTATCGTCCACTTCGGTCACATCGATGACGAACGCCTGCAACGCACACCGTACGAGCACTACAAAGAGTATCCTGGGTTCTACCCACCACCTATATGCGAAAGGAAAGCCGCGTGACCTTAGTTTCAGGAACGCCGTGTGCATCTCGAACTCGCCTTCAATATCACAAATGGATCACAGTAGCTTGCGGACGATCTGCGCGTCCTTGGCCTTGTGAATGACCAACACGTAGGCCTTCAGCCACGTTCGAAAAGCGACACGCGTCGGTCTAAAATTAACGGGTAGATATAGGCGTCGACCCACCTTGGCGAAGCTGATGAGGAAAGTCGCATCCTGCAGGATCAAGGCTTCAAAGTTATTGCGCGGCAACGTGCCCGCCCTCAGCGCCGCTGCGAACGGGTGGAACATACACTGATATGCCCTCATCCGCACTCGCACCCACAGGGAATGTGCCACGTTGAACTCTGGGGGTGAGGAGTGCATCGAGTCTTCGCTCGCCATCCTCCTTCACTTCGTTTACTAGTCCCATCTCTTGACTTTGCGTTTGCGTTTGCGGTTTTATCCGGATCCGGAAAAGGACGCGAAACGACGCGACCTCAACAACAATAGCAGCAGCAGACAAGTGGCGAGTGGTTGGGTCGAAGCGAGCGATATGGAGCGGTCCGTGGCGCTGGTGAGGCGTGTGGCGACGGATCTCGCGCCGGAAGACCTGCAGTCCGAGGTACAGTCCATACGCGCTCGCGTTTGGGGCGCTGGTGCGTTGAAGTGGCCCCAATACGCGTCCGAAAGTGCTCACGCGATCGTGCATGCCACGCCATTTTCTCCCGTCGCCTTGTGCAGTTCAATCGCTACTCGATCCCGCAGGGTGAGACTTCTTCACGGCTGATAGCTCTGCAGCAGCAGTATGACGAGGAGTACGAGGCCGCGGTGCACGAGCACGAGGCCAAACTGCGCAAGCTCGAGATGCAGAAGACCAAGGAGTCGTACCAGGATGCAGTGAACACCCTCCGCGCACTGGAGAAGCAAGCGCTGGCCTGCGAGCCCAAGACTGCTACGATCGTGCACGAAGTGGAGATCAACATGGCGCCACAGCGACTGGTAGCACGCGGTATCTCTCTCCTGGGCTGCTGCGCGCTGCTCCGCGCCATGCGCAGCAACGCCAACGTCACGTCGCTGGACCTGTCTAACAATTCTCTCACGGACACCGTGGGCGTCTCGGTCGGCAGCATGCTGACCTCCAATCGGACTTTACGTGCGCTGGATCTCGGCTTTAACCGACTCACCAATCAATCGCTCATGCCTCTAGGCGACGGACTGAGAGCCAACAGCGTGCTCACGGCGCTGGTTCTCGAGTCCAACCCGGTGTTACAGCTCCAGAAGGATGGCAAAGGATCGTCCGGAGCTGGTGGAGGCAGTGGAGGCGCATCGAATGGCCGCACCACCAGCATCAACTCCACCACGAAAGGCTCGGCGAATATGGCAGCAGCCTTTGCTCAAGTAGAGCCGTTCATGGCGGCGCTGGTGGTGAATAGCGGTCTCACATCGCTGAACCTCTTCAACACGGGCATCAACTACGAGGTTGGACGGGCGCTAGCGCAGTCGCTGGCCAAGAACACGTGTTTGCTCACCGTGGAGATTGCAGGAAACACACTAAGCCAGTCCGACATGGCTAACATAGCCACAATGCTCAAGAAGAACCAGGCGCGGCAGCTTGAGGCGGAAGCCAAGAACTGCCACCTGCGCCACGACATGCACCAGGAGTCCATACTCGTGCGAGCTGAGAAGGCCAAGCAGGCCAAACAACGTGCAGACGCTGAGTGGCACGACGAGAACGCTCGGAAGCGCGCTGAGATCCGTGAGGCGGAGGAGTGGGAACGCGCCAGACGCGTCGCCGAGGAGGAAGTCCAGCACTTGCTCGACATGGAGGCCGAGAACAAAAAGTACCTGGAGCGTCTCGAGGCCGAGAAGAAGCCCGTCAAGGGGAAAAAGAAGTGAGCACTTCGCATACGATAAATGCCCCGGCACACGCGTAATAGCCACACTCGTTTGGTCCCCCATAGAAACAAAACGAGTCGTCCAGACCCCCAATGGAAGCAGGAACCACCCGATTGGCTGGGCTTCGTCGCTCGTTTCAAAGTGACGCCGACCTGCAGGCGGACCTTGTATGGTCTTGCAGGCCTAGTTGGCGGTGCGACGCAGGTTCTTTAGAAAGTCAGCAGCCTCCGGGCCGCCCTCGGCGATCTTCTTGGACACGTTGTAGGCGGACACGGTCTCGTCGCCGTCCGCCAGCTCCTTCTCAATGTTGAGGAAAGCCGGCATGTGGATGTGCTCGCCGTTCTCACCCGCCGCCTGCTGCACATGCAAGATGGCCAGTCCGGCGACCTCCGCCGGCTCCTTGTACACGTGGATCTGAAAGGACTGGTTCTCGTACAGGAAGCACATGCGTTGCTGCTTGATCACGCTGCGTTCCCGGTCGTTGCGATGCCGCACGGCGTACGAGTACTCTCGCGCACTCAGCACGCGCTTCAAGTGCACACTGTAACACACCGCGTCCATCCCGCGGGTTCGTTAGCAAATGGGCTCGACTACAAGCAGAGACACAAACACAAGTTTGGCCTTACGCGTCACCCGTGTGAATATACCGCACGGTGGTCATGCCGTACGCGGGGAGCCCGTACTGCGACCGACAGCGCACGAACGAGTAGTCTTTGCTCGTCTCTGCCACCACCAGTCCACCAACGCAACAGAAAACCGTCAGAAATGCCGCCAAGGAATCGAGTCCTTTACCCTGCTTTGACACGCGAAGAGGAAGATCGGGTGTAGGACACGTACTTGCAGACTCAGGCTTGAGATAAACCTTCTCGACCTCAAAGTCCTCGTGGTGGAACGGGATCTCGATGGGCGTGTTGGCCAGCAGGTACTTTCGCGACGCCTTGACGGTGGTCGGGAGGCCACAGAGCCCCGCCGCCGTGTCCACCAGACGCTGCATCTTGCTCTCAAAGCCCGTCGAGTTGTCTGCCGGGCAAAGCAGCCATACGTAGTCACAACGAATGGGTAAGAGAACCACTAGCAGTCGCACACAGGTCGGAACGCGGCGTCAAGGCAACTGCTAACGCACCAAACACGTAGAGCTTTGGGTGGCCGATCCAGGCGCGACACGTGCGCTCGTCAATCTCGCGCGCCTGCTCGATAGACTCGATGCGGATGCCGTTGTTCTCCAGCGAGTAGAACGTTTCGGCGCCGTTGGCCGCAGTCACCAGGTGGAAGATCGCAATGTAGCGGCTGCGCAGTCCCGCCCAAGGCCAGCACCATGCAATACGGTCAGATGCAGCCACAAGAGCCTTCACAAGCGGGTAGAGAGAAAGAGAGGTGCACATGAGCAACGCCTAGAGAGACGTACGTGTCCCGCAGTGTGACGGTGTCCAGGTCGTGCTGGATCTTCAGCTCCTCCCACTGCTCGGGCATCATGTAGGCCGAACCATCCATGGCGCCACGGTCGCACAGGATCACGCAGGGCTTGCCCGTGTCCTGCGCTAGCGAGTAGAAGCCGTCCTCGAGCGACATCTGCAGCTTGAGGATCTGCCACTGGAAGTTCATAATGTCCTTCTCCTTCAGGTCCCTGTCGAGCGCAACCGGCGAGTTACAGGCGGTCAGTAGCCGCGCCTTCCACGCACAGTCAGATACAAAGCGCGCCTGCTCCCGCAGCAGAGCAACGAGCACGGCGGACGGCCAACTGGGAGCCACTTACAGGAAGAAGGCGCCGCCCGTCTGCAGCAGCGTGGAGGCTTCGGGCACCACGTAGACGCGGAAGCCGCGGTCGCGGAAGAAGGTGGAGAGGCGGTCCAGCGACGTGGTCTTGCCCGCGCACGGTCCGCCCGTGAGCACAAACTTGTAGATGGGCGGGATGTCCTTCTGGCCCGAGTGCAGCGCGCTCAGCAGCGGCGGCGGCGACTCGCTCGAGTTGGCGCGGTCCTGCGACCACATCTTGGCCTTGGCGGGCGCGTCCGCGCCGTTCTCGGCTGCGCTTGCGGGCGGCGGGGGCGCGGACGCGGACGCGCTCTTTTCGGCGGCGGCGGAGCTCATGCTGGGGCTGGTCGTGGCGGCGGCGGGGATGGCAACCCAATTGTGCGCACTTACCGCCGTTGCTTGAAAGGCGAGGCGAGTCAATTTTCGCATGCAGTGTCCCGCGTTTTGGCTCGAGATTCGGGACGACCGCGCCAATACAAACCGTAAGAGAAAACCGGTGGAGGACGCTTCGCTCGCTCGCGGTCAAGCTCTCGAGGGGAGAAGCACCTGAGGGAAGCGTGTGGCGGACACGCGCGGAGCAGTGCAGCAGTGCAGCAGTGCAGCAGTGCAGCAGTGCAGCAATGCAGCAGTGCAGCAATGCAGCAGGGGGCAGTAGAATTCTCCACGCGCTCGGCGCTGAGCTCCACGAGGCGCTCGACCTTATTCACTAAGGTTACGTTCGTCGCTTCTTTCCTGGAGGCGAAGCTGAGCATTGGCTGTGCTGCTGCAGTCGATGCAATTAGCGCAGGACTGAGGTAAGCAAGCCTGGGATTACTCCCCAGGCTCGGCTTGTCGTGCCGGCGTGAACAGCGCGTCGGCGAGTCGATTTGAGTTGAATCGCCAAGCCAGCAGCGGGTGTAGCCATTCCAGACACGCTAAATCGCAGAAGACGGTTCGAATTGAAGCAAATTAGCCCATACTACCAAACAACGCTCTACCTTCTTTTGATACCGGTCATGCGCCAAGATACCTTTCATTCGTTAATGGCCCAGCTATCGAAAAGAGCGGATTTACTCCGGGATTGCATGCACAAAGCCGTCAAAGGCGCACCAGACCTTTGCCGCGAGCCCCGACGCACTCCTGGTGCTTGTCCTCCCGTCTGAAGGAGCAACGTCGACGGTTGTTGGAGGCAGCGACGGGTAGCGCTGGCTAAAGTGAGTCAGCACGACCTGCTGCGCCCGCATACGTCGCGCAATGTCCAGGGCCTGCCCCACTGTGCTGTGCTTCTTCATGATCGCGTCCTGCTCCATGGTGTCGTCGAATGTCGCTTCGTGCACCAGCAACGCGGCGTCCATCCCTGCAAACGAAGACACAACGTCAAACACAAGCGAAACTCAAGCTCACGACGGCACTGGATAGCCAAAACGCAAGTTGGTACGTACCGGCAACGACGAGTTGGTTGCAGGGCTTCGTGTCCCCCGAGTAGACCAGCTTTTTCCCGTTCCGGAGTGTCAGCACCAGCCCATACGAGTCGTAGCAGTGGAACACACGTACGCTGATGATACTGACCACGGCGTACCCGATCTCCGCCAGGAGCTGCTGACGGAGCGGGTGGCTCCCCTCGTTGAAATCCGAGCACGTAGCCAGCTGGATCAGCTGCTGATCGGGCGATTTGCCCATGAATTGCGGTAGCCAGCTCTCCACATACGTCAAGACGGACTGAGGAGCGACCACAACCAGCGTGGGAGGGTCCTTGTTCCTTTGGCGAAGCGCGTGGAAGCGCCAGTATTCGTACAAGACACGCACCAAGCCGCAGTGATGGTCAGCGTGGTTGTGCGAGACCCAGATGCACCGCAGACCTGCGATGCGCTGCGCCACATCATTACCGAACTGGCGCCACAGTTGACCGTACGTGCCTTCGCCGCAGTCCACCAACATACTCTCCATATTCGCAGCACCAGGCTCCGACAGTTCCAGGTACAAGCCACTGCTCGCGCGCAGCTTTGAAGGTGCTGCACTTCCAGTTCCCAACACGATCAACTTCCGAAAGGCTGCGCTTCGAGAAACCACGCCCTTGACCGTGGACGGTTGCTTGTCTTGTGACACTGTCTCACCATCGTTCTCTGTGTCGTCGTCCTCGGATTGTTCCTTCTTCAGCTTCCACCCGGTGCGCTCGTAGACGAACCCAAGCTGAGTTTCCTTAGCATGCATCAGCCGGAACTGCAGCTTGCTCTGCGCAAAGTGCGCTTCGTATTGGGTTCCTTGGACTTGCTGCACAAGCTGTCTCTGGCCTTGCAAAGCGCTGGAGCCACTCGAAGTTTTCAGAAACGACGCAAGTTCTTCAAGTCCAGGTGGCAACGTGCTCGGTAGAGCCTCGCAACCGCTGGAGGCTCGTAGGTCCTCATCTCTCCGCACCGCAGACTTGGCTGAGGACATGAACGAGAAGCTGAAAGCCCCTTTTGCAACAGATTGCAGTGCTTTCCCGTCGAAAATCAAGTGTTCCGGGTGAGAAACTGATGCCTCAGACGACACAAGACTCGTCATCCAGTGCGCATATCTAGCATCGTGTCAAAAGAGAACCCCACGCACGCGAAACATTAGCCTCAGCAAGCGAGATTCGTCGTACTATGCAGACACGGCGTGTACCTGGGCTCCGCTCGAACATTCGACGGGCTGAGGTGGACTACAAGCGAAGGTAAGTGCGCTTTGCAGCAGCCGACGCTCTGGTTCTTCGTCGCCACAGCGAACTGGTTGATGAGCGAGTCGATGTGCTCCGGCGAGCGGCAATCGATGATCCATACGGTTGGATATGGAGTATACTGGAACCTGCGACGTCCACGCACAAAAAACACAAGTCAATAGGTCATCCGATGCTTTCGCATTGCAGTAACCGAGTCCAGAAAAACTCAGCAAGAAGCACGTACTGCAGGACATAGCAGAGCGATCCAGGGCCGTGAGACTGCCCGTCAGCCTTGCTTCCATCGGTCATACTTGCAGCATCAACGTAAACCTTGGCGGGCGAACCAGCAAGATCTTCACTGTTGACTTTGTCGCCCTCATCGAGCAGTTTCCGCTTCTTCTTTGGCGTACCAGACCCAACAAACGCCTCATCCAATCGTCCATTGGAGTCGACGTCGCTGTTAGACTTCGCGACACTCGACACGTTGGCATCTCCACGACCATATTTCTGCAAGAGCATGTTCTTGAGTGTGTCTTCTCGACCACCAAACTGCATCAGCACCTTGTCAACATGAGCCAACTTGTCTGGCTGGTGCTGCGCATAGAACTTCTCGAGCCATCGACGATCCAGCGGCTGGTCTTCAAAGTTCAGCAAGGTGTCACCGCTGGCACTGCCATCGTCACTGGAGACCTCACTCTCTGACGCCAACGACGATGTTAAAGTGGAAGCACCAGCAGCTGCAGCGTCTCCATCATCAGGAAGGCCCCCGTACTTGGCGCACAGCTGTCTCTTCAGGTCGTCGTAACGTCCTCGGTACCGGTTGAGCACCACATCAACGTACGGAGCCTTCTCTGGAACCTTGGCGAGGTAGTAGCGAGTGAGCCACGCACGCCAACTTTCGTGTTCATCGGTCTCATCGTCGCGTCTCCTTCCAACTAGACCGGTCCGAGTTGTACTAGCGCTTGTCGAGACTTCAGTTGTGTCCCGAGTGGGAGAGAACCCTGCTTCACCTCTGGACGATTGACCCATCGGAGCGTCCTTACTGCAGAGCAAGCACGATGCTCGCTCTACACTTCCAGTCATCTGATCGATGCCTCCACGGTGGAGCTCGATCGGGGTGATCATCGCGTGCTGATCTGTCTGGGTGGCTCGGTTCTCCCATTGTTCATAATCAAAGGATGCATAGGCACCAGCTGCAGCGCTGGTATTGCCTGCATCTTGCGACGAAGAGCTGACGGCAGGATCCGTGATCTCCACACACTGGATCTGCGGATACTTGCGCCGCACGAAGCTGCGAATGGCGCCGAGGAACCCACGCAGCCCCGCGGGGCCATGCAGCCGCAGCGTCGCCGAACCACAGGAGCCCAGCGCAAAGATAACACCAGGCACGCCACTCACAGACTGAACCGTCAACAATAAGTCAAAACAGCGACAGTACCATGCAGTTGCTGCGCAGTCAATCGTCTCGATCTTGCCTGGCAAAACCCACCTTGATGTCGAACCGGGTGAAGTACATGGCGTCCAGTGAGCTGAGCTTGAGGTTGTTCTCGCCCGCGAGCCGCTGTGTTCCCTCGCCACAGTTGAAGAGGTAGCGCTTGAGCACCTTCACGTCGTCGCTGTACACGCCGTGCCGCTGCACTGAGAGCAGCAGCGATGGCTCCGTGCCATCGCTCCCGGAGCCCACAACTTCGGCCGTCACCTGACCGACGCATTGCCAATTGGAGCCGCAAAGACACCGAAGGTTAAATCACACGCACATGCGCCTGCCAATGCGTTTCTGCAGGCGCTAAACAGCACCATACAGCCGCAAGGTGCAGACAACTCACCGAGATCTGCGCGCTGCTCATGCGTCTTGGTGATGAATTGAAATGCGTGGAGCAACGTAGTGCGTACTTAATCGGACGGCCGCACCTAACGTGAAGAGCTATTCTGGGCCCAAATGGCTACATTTCCAAGCGAACGGCTTCTGCTGCCCAAAGTGAACGTGCATTGCACCTTGTTGCCGTCGTGCAGGACCCAAGAAGCGCCGAGATGGCTCTACAGCACGAAGAGGAAGCATCGCGCGCCTTCGTGCAGGCACTTCTAGAGAAGCTGCAGGCCCGTGGAGCCTCGTCCAAGGAGCTGGAGCTCGTGTTGGAGCAGATCCTGCCCGTGCTCGTGCCAGGTACGACTTGAGTCCGCACTTCTCGACGTCATTAAGCTCTAGACATCGTGCGTGGCAAAGAGGGGGCTCATTTATACGTTGAACTATATATCTGCAGCGACTGTACACCTGCTGAAGGCCGTGGTGGCGAGCGAGGAGCGCCAGGAAGACGGCGAAGACGAGCTCCCGATCCGGCCGCTAGACCACATCGCGCGCTACATGTTCCGCCGAAACCCGCGCCATGCCGAGCCGGTGAGTTTCTGAAGTTGTTGCTGGTCACAACTGCCGCGCGGCAGAGCCGTAGTCTTTCTCGCCTGCAGTACGTTCGCGTACTGCCGTTCTTGCTCACATTAATGTCCACTGTCGCTTGCTCACAGACTGCCGAGACCACTGAGATGCAAGCTCTAGCCAGAAGACTCTTGCGCAAGTAACAAGCGACCACTGCGCGTTTTCACCTCCCGCATTAATTACACAACTCGCATTCGAAAACGGCATCAAGCGGAGTACACCACACAAGATAAGACACCATAGTCGTTTGTCCATGCATTTCTCCAAGCCTTCGCTCGCTGTCTCGACCAGCTGCTATCCACCAAACGCGCTACACGATGGGATCGCCCCCGCTCGGCTCAGGGGGACGGCGAGCGAGACGGCACCGTGGACGAAGCCGGAGAGACCGACGGCACCGACGTCGCCGAGTTGGCAGACCCGTCATCCTCGTCACTCGGGGACGGGTCCGAGTTCTCCGGCGTCTTTTGGGCGTCGTGGTCTCCAGCTTCGGTGCTCAGGGCCCCCTCCGTCTTCGTCTCTCCCTGCAGTGAAGTAACCGCAGTAGTGTCAACTGGTGGGGGAGCCATGAAGGCTGGATCCAAGGCGTCCAGAGGGAAAGTATCGTCGGCGTCCAGCATGGGCAAGTCGTCCAAGACCATCTCCAACTGCTCGTCAGACGGCACGTCCGTCATTATTTGGTTGGAAACGGGGGGCATCATGGAGATCATCGGGATGGCTGGCGTCGCATCCGTCGAGGCGGAAGAGACCACCTGAGCTTCAGGCTTCTGTACGTGCGCACTGGCAGTTCTCACTGTTGCTGGCTGTCCTGGGGTCGGAGCCTGTGGGGCTGGAACAGCAGCCTCAGCTTTCACAGGAGCAGTGGCAGATTGCGCTGGGTCAGCAATCGAGGAAGACGCAGTTGTAGCTGAAGCAGGAGTCGTAGAAGGCAGTAGGCCAGGTGCGGGCAGTGGTGTCCGAGCCGCGGCTGCAGCAGCTCGCGCGGGGGAAGTGTGCCTCGACGAGTGCTGCGCAGACGATATGGGCGTGATAGTTAGACACACAAAGGCTGTCCGAACTGGCCAAACCAGACTGAAGGCGCAGGGGAAACGGGCGAGCAAGACGTACGCGCAGCATAGGGAACTCGGACAGCAGCTCCAGCGGCGCATCGAGGTGCTGACGCACGCTTCGCGTCATGCGTCCCACCTCACCCGACGCCCGCTTGCGTCCTACGAGAGGATCCGCGGGACGCAGGACACAGCGAAAGTGTTAGTGGCCACTATGAACGGGAGTTCCCAGTGAACTACAGAACGATGACTCGCCACGCGCAGGGTGTGCACGCTAGAGAAGGAGAAGGCGTAGAGGTTGTCCTTATACCTTTCGTCTTCCTGAAGGTCCCCTTCTGCAGCGCCTGCGTAGGGTGCTACAGACAGCACGCAGTGAACGCATTGCAACCGGTTAAACTCCCGTCGTCAACCAGTGGTGGCACGCTCCTCACAAAGCTTGGACGTGCCAAACGCTGGGCCCACGCGTTCCCGTACCTCTTGGTCTATCACAGAGCACGCACAGCGGGTAGAAGCACAGACCCCGCAGCGGCAACGTGAGCAAAAACATCAAGAAGAAGCGGCCGAAGCACCGCGAGTGGACGTGAGAGCAACACGCACCGGGGACCCACTTGGGGATGGTGATGTGGCCCACCGTCTTGAGCTGCTTGGTCCACTTGCGCGAGCGGATCTCGGCGACGGGGACGGCCGGCGTGGCCCCATACGCCGCCGCCTGCGACCGTCTCGACGTGCGCGCCGACATGCTCGACAGGTCCGTCGGGGTACTTGCGGGCAGTAAGAATGGCTGGGGCCCCCGTTGCATACCGTGTGCTTCCCGCATAAGTACGATATCCACTTAAGTGCGATTTTACGCTGCGAAGATAATGGTGCACTTCCATCTTGTGCAGGAACCTTCCGCGGCAAGCTTCTACATTAGCTTCGCTTCCTGGAAGTGCCTCGCTTCGCTGAAGTTCTTCTCTGCCTTCGCTCGGGGCGTTTTCGAGACTCGCGCACCCACCGCATCCTTTCAAGCTCCAAACCTGCAGCCTTCGACCGCCATGTCGTGGAAAAGCGAGGCGCCCGAAGCGAGCCGGCGTGAGGATACCTCATCTCTGCTGGCCCCAAGTACAGCGCGGCGCACCCAGCGGACGGATGGGGTCTGCTTCGTGCTGCAAGGCGAGCTTGAAGTGCACTGGGTTGCGCATGACGTAAATCAGCGCCGATGGCCATTACTCGCCGCGACGAACGCGAACGATTGCCGGCCCCCCCCCCCCACACACACACACACAAACCTCCAATCCACCACACGCGTTTACAGAAGGATGGCACTCCATGGATTGTCTTCCGGCAATTGAGTAGACGGCACACACAAACAAACAAGTCGCTCGACTGGTGGCTAGGGAGCAAATAGTTAGCTCGTGGAGGACAGTCACATGTTGGAGCGATTATAAGATACATGGCATTGCTTTGGCGCTCTCGGTCTTGTCTGGGCCCGTTGCTTGCTTTGTTGCCTTCCTCGCCGCTTGCTTCATAAATATACTTGCTATCTAGTCTCCACGTCATGGCCCCCTCCTTGGGCACGATACTACACGACACCCTCAATATACACCGCTACTGATACCGTGGGGCCATCGCCGCCCCACTCACGTTTCCATCCAGCTCCACGCACTTCCGCTCCGAGAGAAAGCGCGAGCACGCAACACGCCACGTCGCTCCGGCTCCGACGACGGCAGCTTACGACAGGATCACGCGCTGGTGCTCCGCCAGCAAGTCGGCCAGGCGGAACAGCTGATGCAGGCGTGGACGCACGTCTTCAATCTCGTGCAGGCTCGCCAGCACCTTCGTAAGGGAGTCCAGCGTCCGGTCGTTGGCATCGTCGTAGAAGCTCGGCACCGGGATGCCGTTGCTCGGCTGCATCAGGAACGACACTGGGTTGTTGTCCACCAGGATGACGCGCGACAGGTCATCGCGCACCACGCCCAGGTCCTTCAGGAACATGCCCTTGCGCTGCTTGCACGACTCGCGGAAGAACCGGCCGGCGAACAGCGTGCCCTTCGGGTCCAGCGCGTCCAGGATCGGCTTGCCGTACGCCTCCAGCCCGGCCGTGAACACGTACACGTCGTAGTGCTTGCTGGCCTCCTCCAGGAACCGGTCCAGGCCTGGCCGCTTGTTCACGACTGCGCGCTCGCCGTCCTCCATCTCGATCTCGAACGAGTCGGCGTACTCCTCCAAGTCCTCCGGGCGGTACTCGTTCTGCCGGTACTCCACCTCGTTCTGGAACTTGCTGTGCACGAGGCACTCGTCCATGTCCAACACGAGCGCGATCCGCTCCTGGCTCGCCACCGGAGACGACGCCGTGGCCGCCGTCGACAGGCCGGCCGACGCGCGCACCTGCGCGTTCATCTTCTTGGCGGCAGACACGTCGTCCGCCAGACGCGACCGCGTCGCACGGGGCTCCACGGGGTACTGCACGACGGTGGCGCTCATCTTGTCCGGGCTCTCGTGGTGGTTGCTGAGCCCGCAGGTTTGGGCGCGAGGCGAGCGAACGGGTGTCGGACTCTAGGCAAAAGCGGAAATGAGGCTTTTCCGGCCGCGGTCACGACGATTCTCGAAGGCGCAAGAGGGTAAAGAGAGGCCAGGGGAACATCACTCCCGCAACGGAAACCCACGTGCAATTTCCCCGTAATTCGCGACACACGCTAGTTGGCCAGAAGGAAGCTGTACGCAGAAACGAGGCGTTCCGGGCTGGGCGGCGGCGTTTCGGCTCACGGAGAGACAGGGGTGCGGCTCGATGCGCGCACAGAATCAACAATGGCGGCGGCGGCGGCGGGGCCCCAACAAGCAGAGACCGACCGAGCGAGCGAGCGAGCGAACGAGCAAGAGCGCGTGCGGGCGTCGAGACTGCGAGGGACCGGCATCTTGACGCCTGCGGCGGCGCCCCGCTTGTACTTTGATGCCTGAATCACTTCAAGCACTCGCGTTCCACGTGTCAGCCAAAACGTTGTCTGGAGGATCCCAGCCACAAATGCCAGCCCTAACGTGCGGCCGGGTTGTCAAACGGAGCGGGGTTGTGCCGCGAATTGGTGGAAAACCGTTGAAATAGCAGCGGCTCCCTGTGGAGTTGGCCCGCGTGGGATCTACTGCAACGTCTCATCTGCGCGTAAAAGCCAGCTTTTGTCACCGTTGGGATGGCGAGATGGATCCAAAACGAAGCGCAGTTGCACGAAAGGCGGATGGGGGGAGGGGATAATTTGTCGTAATGCAAAGCTGGCAAAATATGGAACAGGTCGCGCGGATTGGCCCGAAAGCGCGAGTGCCTTCGCCCCGTTTGCCACGGGAAGGCATAAAGCCACGCGCTATCAGCTGGTAGCCACGCGGGGGTCTAAGATTGAAGCGGGCGCGTTTATAGCGTTCACGCGCTTCTCGGCCTTGGCTGGCATGTACCGCGTCACTCGGTGGCCGGCGATCGCCTCATGCGGGCGCTCAATTACATGTACTCTGGAAAGGCACGCCCAAAGGTCGCGCGGATAGGGGAGAAGCCGTTTCGTCCTCCCCTAGTCGCCTCGCATACAGTGGCCCATAGAAAGACACGCGCTTTACGCGGCCAAGTTTATGCCTGGCGCGCGCTGATTGGCTGCCTCGGTGCAACCGCGGCGACGGCTACGGCCCAATGACGCGGCAGTAACCAGATGAGCATCCCCCGACGGCGTCCCCGCGAGCCAATCATCACGCGCCATCGATAAAAATGGCACCGCGCCTGTCTGGTGGTCAACTAGGGCAGGGGAGAATCTACGGTACCGCAGCCGGATTTTCTGTCTCCTTGAAGATGGAGGGGCGCGGCCATTGAAGATCGGTTGCCGCCTGTCCCCAGTATGGAGACCCGGCCAAGGGTCACCTGGGGGCTTGTCAACTTTCACGCGCTGCAGCTTCATGCAAAAGCCCGGAAAGCGCCGGGACGCGGCATCGACACTCGAGAAATAGAAATCAATCGCAGCTCCAGTGGGGCCGACGAACCAAGGCGGCGGGTGGCGCCATCTCATGTCGGGCAAGAGAGTTCCCGCACAAGCTGTTTGTGTTGGGCACAGCCTGGTCGTCTCGGGAGTGGCGAGGAAGCATAGCATGCCATTATCATAGTGTTCTGTGCACGTGCGCCCGAAATTCGAACGAGTGCCGACCAAGCAGAGCCCGTCTCCCTGCTCTTCTTCGGTCGTTGGGCAAATCGCCCTTCCTCATGCATTGAAGATGCTAGACGTCTCCACTTCAAGGTCGCCCGACGGCTATTAAGCCCCGTGCTCTCTCGTCCTTGCCACGCTGGATCGCGAGGAAATAACCCTAGC
>JAADYJ010000784.1:0-14625 GCA_023338205.1 Halophytophthora polymorphica
GTGGAGCGCCTTGGCAGAATGCGTCTCCTAGACAGCGGTATTGGTGAGGTGACTTGCGAGCATGACGTCATTGATGGCTCGTCGCGCAGGCGTACCGTAGTGTGACGAGCAGTGCAATGTCCGACACAAGTGACCCAATGCCTCCACCTTTACCTTCAAAAACCAATTTGCAGATGCACATCAGATTTCAACGGGCATTTTTGGCCGTGCACTTCGCTGTCGAATACGACAAATGTTTTACGGTACGGACATTCGTCAGACTTCGGAAACTACCAGCTGAAGTTTCCCTGTGTGAAGAAGTTGTCTCCCTGCGAAGGCAACCCCGTGCCCGTCGGGCGACCGTCTGCTCCAGTTTGGTCCGTCCTGAGCCGAGACGCCTTCCCGAACCAAGCGATGGCATCGTACTGCGAGTACTGTGACCAGTCGGTCAACCACTGCAAAAGCACCGCGCGGGTGAAGGAGCACTTGTTGCGTCAGTGCCCGGACTTTCGAGCATATGTCGCGGCCATTCCAAGCGTGAGCCGGCCTTCGTGGATGTCAGTGGAGCCTCGCACTCCTCCGCACGAGTGGCAATCGGACGAAGAGATGGTGCTAGTCTCGGCCTGGAAGTGAGCCCACCGCAAGACACCGTTGATTCCCGCCCTGTGTGCCGAGTATCTGCTGCTGCAGAAGGAGCGCATCCCAGGACTGCTACCACGACCCAATCAAGCTGTGGAGCGCAAGGTGCGGAAACTGAAGCGGAGCTGTACGTTTGTGCCGCGGTGTCCTGGTTAGTTCCAGCTGCGAGAAGCGGAGCGCGAAGACAAGCAGAGAAAGAAGCTGCAGCCCATTCGAGAGGAGGTCTTTTGAGCAATGGCCTCCATTTAACTGTGAATGCATAGCGCTAGCCTTGCATACTGCAATCGCTGCAACATCAAGTGCTTCTTTTTCGGTGATCTGCAAGACGCACTACGGACGACGTCTACGCGCTGGCCGCGCAGGACATACACGTGGTGGAGGGGTGGCCGAGACTGTCGGGCCCTGCCGACGAGGTAAAAGTGGTGTGCTCGCTCGGCCACGAGTTCGAGGGGTCATTGGGGGCCGTGGCCGCCGGCACCAGCGGCTGCAAGGTATGCCGCCGCAACAACTCCAAGGGCGAGGCAACGATAGCCTTTCGTCTGTTCACTTTCCTTGGCATCCGCTTCCTCTCTACGGGGCGCGAGCTCCCTAGCGCACTGGAACTGGACGCCTTCGCGAAGCTCAGAGGCCGCAAGTTTGCCTTTGAGCATCAGCCTGCTTTCTGGTGCTCCTTCTACAGTGCGCGCGGATGATATACCGCCACCCAGCTTTTTGCAGTATTTTAGCCAATGCGAAGAATTGGAAAGATCGGCTTTGACCAATGGATAAGCGCGTTGAAAGCAGGTCGAACGAGCTCATTTGGAGAAGTGGTCGCCGAGCTGCAAAAAGTCGATCGGCAGCCGAAATCAAGGCCGCCACCGAGTGTTTTACTAGGTAAACCGCGTTGCTTTTGCGCGGTCTTGTAGTCAACGGATCTATTCATTACTGCGTACGTGCTGCTGCAATGAGCGCCTTCAGGTCGGTGGGTGGCCTATAGAGATGCCAAGAGGGAAGGCTCTCACTAGCGAGGAGAGGGCAGCAATCACGGCCCTCTAAAGTAATGGATTGAGCGAGCGAGCGATAGCTGCGAGTGTAGGACGCTCTAGAGATGTCGTACATTCGTTCCTCGCCGACCCGGACGGCTACGACACCACTAAACGGCCTGGAAGGACCAACACGTTGTCGGATGCAGCCGAGCGTCGGTTGTACCGCGAGGCTTCCAAGGAGAACCTAAGCGCAAAAAAGCTCAAAAACCAGCTGGAACTGCCCCTTAGTGTTCGTCGAATCCAAGAGATACTACAGGCGCAGCCACACCTCAGGTACGTGAAGAGGGAGCCGTCCCCCGTGCTGACCAAGAAGCACAAGGAGAAGCGGTTAGAGTGGGCGCGTGCCAAGGTGACCTGGGACGCAACCAAGTGGAGCAAGGTAGTCTTTTCCGACGAGAAGAAGTTCAACTTGGATGGACCGGGTGGCTTACAATACCATTGGCATGATCTGAGGCGGAAGGAGCAGTTCTTCTCGAAGCGCCAAAGTGGGGGTGGTAGCGTCATGGTGTGGGGCGCGTTTTGCGCCCACGGCACGAGTGATCTGGTCATTCTCGAGGGCACCCAAGACGCCGAGAAGTACATCTACACGTGGTCTGAGCATTTGCTTCCGTTTATCGACCGCGTGTACGGCCGAGACTGCATTTTCCAGCAAGGTGGCGCGCCGGTTCATACGGCAGGCGTCGTGAAAGAGTACTTCCAAGAGCATTCTGTGGAGGTTTTGGACTGGCCGTCGAAGTCGCCAGCCTTAAACCCCATCGAGAACCTGTGGGGCGTCCTCGCCCGCACCGTTTACGCCGACAGCAAGCAGTTTGAGACTCGAGAGGCGCTCATCAAGGCCATCCTCGAATGCTGGGTTTCCATCAGCCCACAGCTGATCAGCAAACTGCTCCAGTCGATGCCAAAGAGGTGTATTGCGGTCCTTGAGCTTCATGGAGGTAAAACCAAGTGCTAAGAGGTGGCTAGCGAACACAAGGAGCGCTGAAATGGCATTGGCGGTTTACTTCCCGCGCATTTTCCAAGTATACATGGTGACATATTCGTCTGCAGCTCGGCGACCACTTCTCCAAATGAGCTCATTCGACCTGCATTCGACTGCTTTGAACGCGCTTTTCCATTGGTCAAAACCAATTTTTCCCATTCTTCGGATTGGCTAAAATACTGCAAAAAAGCTGGGTGGCGGTATATCATCCGCGTGCACTGAATTCCGGCCGATAGCGTGAGCAGCATGTCCGAAAAGACGAGCAATGCCCCCGAGATCGGCAGCGTGGGAGCTGAAGTATGGGCTGTCTGCCGCCCCGAGGTAGTCTTCCCCGCAGCGAAGACGCCAGCGCCACTCACTCTCACTCTCGCGCTAGCCGCTCGCTGCTCTCCCTCTGCTACGATGAAGCCCGTCCCCGTGGAGAACTCGCCTCTGCTGCGAGCTGCAGCCCCGCACAAGGCTCAGCCACTCTCGAAGCGTCCGGCCGCGGGCCTTGCGCTCGCTCTCGGGTCGCTGGCGCTCCTGCTGCTGTGGCTGTCCAGCCCGACGTCGTCTCCGTCGCTGCGCCTCTCTGCCGACGCCACGCGCCTCGCCGACGTGGACATGCTGGCGTCTTGCAGCGCCTCCGCCCACGAAACGGGCTACGTGTCGCTGCCCAACCGCCTGGACACGCACTACTTCTACTGGTTCTTCGAGGCGCGGAACGGCGCACGTGAGGACGGCCAGGAGGTGCCGCTGGTGCTTTGGCTGTCCGGCGGCGGCTCCAGTATCTTCGCAGCTTTGGCCGAGAACGGCCCGTGCCGCACGCACAGCGACGGCCAGACGCTCGAGCCCAACCCGTACGGCTGGAATGCGAATGCCGATGTGCTCTGGGTGGACCAACCTACTGGCCAAGGCTTCTCCTACGCCACCACGCCCGTGGACGCCGTGACCAAATCCGAGGAGGCGGCCGACAACGTGTACTGGTTTTTGCAGGAGTTCCTCACGAAGCACCCGGAGCTGCAGTCCCGAGCTTTCTTCATGGCCGGCGAGAGCTACGCTGGTCACTACATCCCGGTCAGTGCCAAGCGGATCCTCGAGATGAACACACATCGCACAGCTTCCGACGCGGACGAAGGGCTCGTACCTATCGATCTGCAGGGTATCGCTCTGGGCAATGCGCTCGTGAACCCCGCGATCCAATTCGGCGCCTACCCGGACATGCTCAACAACACGTACGGCATCTCTCTGGGATCGCCCACCCGCGCACAAGAAATACGAGAAGCTACGCAGCACGTGGTGGAGCTGATCGAGCAGTGCGTGGCGGAGAAGCCCACGAACGCGTCGCTGTGCGTGCAGGTGCTTACCGTGTTCAAGAGCCAGCTCTTCACGGCCATGATGCACGCCAACCACAACGTCTACGACATCCGTCGCGAGTGCAACTACGCCGCTGGCGAGCTCTGCTACGACTTCTCCGGGGTTGAGACGTTCTTGAATCTGCCTGAGGTGCGTAGCGCCATGGAGATCAACGCTCACGTGCCACGCTGGGGCGTCATGAACGACAGCCTCACGTCAGACTTCGCCGCCTCGGGAGACTGGTCCATGTCGACCCAAGACACTGTCGCGGGGCTCTTGACTGCGGGCGTCCGTGTCTTGGCCTACGTGGGCGACGCCGATCTCGTGTGCAACTGGTTCGGCGTGCAGGCGTGGATGAAGGCGCTGGTCTGGGAGCACCACGACGCCTTCAACGCTGCGCCGGAGGAGATCTTCATGGCTCGCGACCCGCTGGACGGCGGTGCTCGTGCCGTGGAGGCTGGTGTGCTGCGGAAGGAAGAGAACCTGGCCTTCTTGCGTGTGCTCAACGCCGGCCACATGGTGCCCATGGACCAGCCGGCCGTGTCGCTCGACATGTTCAACCGCTTTCTGGCCGACGAGCTCTGAAACAAGACGATGGAGACGCGGCAAGGCAGCGATGCCTGGGAATCCACTTACTGGTGCGCCTTGTCGGCGTCGTGCGTTGAAGCTTAGCGCTTGTCTGTTGTCTGAGTGGCCCCAGGCGAACTGTTCTCTTCCTCTTACGGCGATAGGGCACTGACCTTGTCGTCGTTTTCTTGCTGTTGCACTGACGGTGATGGCGTGGCTTCCGCGGGGGCGTCGTGGTGCTCCAAGGACGACCTGGCGTCTGACCAGTGGCCGTTCGGGCCCAAGTTTACCGTGATTTTGGTGCAGTAATCGTTGAGCGCCTCGGCGTCCACATACTCGTAGCGGAGGCTCTTGATGCCGTTTTTTTTCCACGTGCGCTGATGCTCCTTCAGCAACTGATGCTTCACCGTGCACTTCCACTTGGTGGCACGCAGCACCGCCAACTTCTGCTGCAAGTCCAGCTCCTCCAGGTCGCGGATAGAGCCTCTAGAGCATCCAACAACGCAAACCAAAGCCATAGCAGCAGTAAATACTGTCAGAACAGCACCCTTGACTCGCGCTCCCCTCATCAGTGCTGTGAAACACACCCGATCGGCGCCTGCACGATGAGTTTCTTGTGCATGACGCGGCTGTAGAGCTCGTTGTCCTCGCCGCCCCAGCCCCAGAAGTTGTTCGGAAAGCCGTTGACCCGGAGAAAGTGCTGACGCGTGAAGGCCACAATGCCGCCAAAGTAGCTGCGGTCCTGGTTGTAGCGGTCCCATATGCGGGCGATGTGAACAGGCCCGTGACTCGGTCGCTGCGCGTACAGCTGGCCCAGCTCGTCCTGCCACCAGTGGAGCACCCGTCACAGCAGATCAGTAGCTAGAGCGTTGGTAAGATGGAGACAGAGAAAGAGATCCAAGACACGTACGTTGGGCAGAAGGTCCACGTCGTGGAAGATGAAGACGTCGTAGTCTGCGCGCGCGAGGTCGAAGCCGGCGTTGAGCAACTTGCCACGGTTGAACTTGCGGCCGTCGAGCGATTGCTCCAGCACGAAGATGCGGAAAAACGCGCCGGTAGCGCCGCAGTGGCGCTGCAGGAACGTCGTCATGTACGGCACGAAGGCGTCCAGGTGCGCGCGCCGCTTCTGCGCCGCGTGGTTGTCGCGGAACGGCACCAGCACGGCCACACGTGGTGGTACTTCTGCGGGTTCTTGCTGCTGCACGGCGTCTGCAGCTTCCATTCCTGCTTGCACCGTGTCGCTTGTAACTACAGTCTTCTCAGTATCCGGTGAAGCTGGCAACGGAGTCGCCAAAGCTGCACTGGCCGGGCTGGGAGCAGCGCCAGCGAGAAAGTCCGCGGGTTCGACTCGCCGTCTCTTGCGGGCTGCTGCTGGTCGCATTGCGTCAACGACAGCGCCAGCAGCCGCGGGGCTCTTTGCTGCGTCGTCCGCGTCATGTGTCCGTGACGGCGACTGCTCCTCGTCGCTGGCGGCCTCTACGCTTGCGCCCCTTTTCCACTTCGTCGCCATGCACGAGCAAGCGCTTGGAGTCCAAAGTGTCGTCGAGGTGGTTGGAAGTTGCGAGGGCGCTATTACCAGTGATCAGGTGTGCTTGCGATGTAGTAAAATGGGTTCACTATTGGTCACTGCACCTAGTGCATATATGAGGTAGGATACTGTGAGTGGATATGCTCAGTGGCTGCATCGGTGGCTGTCAGCTGCAAAGGAAAAAAACTGGTGAGATGTCTTGCGACAGAGCTTAAACCATCACTGGTTGGATACGCACAATGGCGCAATCCCGTCCTTGTCGAGGGAGATGCTAACCGTCTCTCGGCTCAACGAACACAATTCTCATCTCAAAATCCACAGGTATAAGTGCTTGCACTTGGTCGACGCTTCCAAAACCCCGCGTGGCTCAACATCTTGACGTTTGTAAGTCCCTCACACGCACCGCCTCCATCACCTCCATCATTATATAACCTTCGTAAATAGATACCAAGTCTCTTCGCTGTTCGAGTGTAGTCATCTCCACACATGTAGACGGACGACCCCAACACGCCAGTCACTCGGCCTGCTCCACGAACTCGGCCGGTGTGCAGCCCAGAACGGCCGAGAAGAGCGGATCAGCGACGCCGAGCTTCGTCAGGCGTTTACCCACGCGCCGTAGGAAGCTCGGGCCGGCCGCGCTCATGCATCGCAGCACGTCGGCGGCGGCCTGCTGCGCCTCGGTCGACGCATCGCCGTCGTCCAGCAGTCGGATGAGGTTGTCCAGCATCTCCAGCGTCTGCACCACGCGGTCCGCCGCGCCCGGCGCGTCACTTGCGAACAGCGCTGCCAGTGCCTTGAGCGCGGCGGGCGTGTCCTCGTCGTCGAAGCTGGCCACGCTCTTGTTGAGCGCCGAGACGGCCTTGACGCCCAACACGCGCACCAGCAGCTCCGGCGCGTGCAGCAAGCGCTGCGTGAATGGCGCCACGCCGCGCGGTAGATCGCAGGCAGAGTTGATGGCGATTGCTGCGTTCTGCCGCACAGCGGCGTTGTCGTGGGTCAGACACAGCACCAGCGGCTCGATCCCGAATTCGACCACGCGCGGCTTGGCGTCCTCCGACGTGGAGAGCCCCATGACGGCGCCTACAAGGCAGCGCGTGAGCTCGTCTCGACGCGGCTCCGACTCACAGTGCAGCTCTCCGTACAGCACCTTGGTCAACACCTTGAGACAGACCTCCACAGCGTCCAGCTGGATGGTCTCGCTTTTGCCGTAGTCGTGGGTGGCCGCGTTGGAGAGGATCAGCGCCGCGTGTAGCAAGGTCTCAGCGTGCCAAAGTCGCGGCTTCTTGAGCAGCGAGAGCACAGACGCGAGCACGGGGAACTGCGTGGCAGCGCGAGCGCCTTCGTACACACGCGTGAGATTGGCCAGCACCTCCACGAGCAGCTCCACAACGCGTGAGGGCAGCTTGGAGAGCGGCTGTGTGGCCAACATGCTGGCCACACAGCCCACGACGTCCTCCTTGGTCGCCAGCAGCAGACAGCCTTCGTTGGAGACTGTGAGGTTGGCCAGGATGCGGCAGCTAGCCGCCACCACGTTCTCGTCCTCGTCGCCCAGCAGCCGCGTGGCCGTCGTCAGCATCACGTCGTCGCTCAGGTCGTTGGGCTGGTCCGTCTCGAAGAGCACAAGTGAAGCCACCACAAGCGCTGCTCCAGTGCGTACGTCGGCCGACTCGGAGTGCGTGAGGTCCGTGCAGGCAAAGAGCAGCTCCCGAGACACGGCGGTGTACTTGGCCTCCGGACTGCTCAGCAGCTCACGCAGGTCGCTCAGAGCTCGGCAGCGTTCTTCGTCCGGCAGGTCGTCCATGACCAGTAGCTCGCCATACTTGGGGATAGCGCGCGCTCCGAAGGCGCGAGTCACCTGCAAAGCGCAGCAGTATGTAAACCAAACCAACTTCCAGGTAGAAGCTGGTCTACTCGTCGAGCCACGCAGATCGTCTGAAGGGCTATAGGTGCGATATCCCACCTCTTTGGGGTCGTAGGACTCTCGGAACGGCGGGTCCGTGTACGGATGGCGGTCCTGGAGCTGGTCGCTGCACGTGATCCACGAGTCGTTAGCGTTGTGGCGCACATGGAAGGCAAACGACGAGCAAGAGCGCAGTTCTACCTGACGCGGTGCATGGCGGCGAAGCTGCTGGTTGTACGAGCGTGTTCCTAGAACAGCGCTGCAATGATTAGGTGCTTGGAAATGACAGCAAAGTCTCCGACGCTTGCTGCACAACAAGCAAGCAAAGGTCTGCCAAACCAAAGCCGTCGCACTAAGAATACGCACTGCCACACCATGAGAAGGCTACACAAAGCTCAACAATGGAAATGGGGTGGTGATCAATGGAAATAGATGAAGATACTAGCTAATGCCGATGGTGGTGCTGTATTACTACGTTGGTCTTAAAGGTGTTAGCGCACCGCACACGCAGGACTCGAGACAGGGGGCCACACGGCAAGAAGAACACGACGCCGGGTCTCCGCCCGCCTGGGTGCTCGCCTCTCTCCGTGCTGCGCTCTCTCCACTGCACACCTCACTGCCGCTCCATTCACACACACACTGCACACTGCAAAGCCATACATGCAAAGCTACTGCCCAAGTAGCGCCTTTTGCCCTTCTTTTCTCTCATGAGCCCCTCTTGGAGGCATGATGACGTCTTTCGATCACGGAAAGGACCCGCCTCCCGCCTCCACCCAGTGACCACATTGCTGCGGGTGAGCTACGAGACGAGAGAGCAGAGCCCCGTTTTGTTCAGTCCGCCCGACGCAATGATTCTAATCATCGAGAAAAGTAGGAAGCGGCCGCGACTGACCGCTTTCCATCGCCCCAACCACATGCACACACGCAACAATTTCACATGCAACAAGCACACCGCAGTCCAATGCACGCTGGCAATACAGTAGAGTCGTCACTCGGAGGAAGAGCGCAGCCGGGAGCTTGGAGCCTGAACTGCTCCATGACAGCCAAGGTCAAGCGTTAGAGAGGCCGCAGAGCAGTCGGGCGGAGACCTACGTGGAACGCAGCAAACAGGTAAAGGAACATAGTTAGAGGGTAGAATAGGTTTACCACCGATGACACCGCGCTTGACCGTCGTGCGTCGTCACTTGGGAGCTTGAACGCGGACTGGAACAGACGCGCTGGACACAGGCGCGTCTACTTCTTCTCCTTCTTGGGCACACGGTAGGCACCCACGACCACGGCGTGGTCGCGCTCGTACGGCTCCAGCGTGAGCTGCTCAGCAGGCTTGAACTGCTCCTGCTGCAGCTTCTTGACCTCACGCGCGAAGACGGCCTCAGCCGGGGCCGTCGAGTCGATACAGCTGGCCTTGATGGAGATGACAAAGTGGCCGCCGTTCTTAAGGAAGTACTGCGCGTTGAGCGCCACGATACGAGCCTGGTCAGGCTGCGCCACATCGGCGAACACCACGTCCACCATAGGCACCAGCATGCGGTACTTGAGCGGGTGACGGGCGTCCTCGATGATCGGCACCACGTTGGTGCGCGACTTGGCCATGTTGATGAGGTCGCGCCCCACGCGGTGCGAGAACTCAACCGCGTACACGGCGCCCGAGGGGCCCACGATGTCCGAGACGTGCGACACGGTTGTGCCCGAGGCACCACCCAGGTACAACACCTTGGCGCCCGGCTTGATCCAGATGTTGTCCACACCGCCCAGGATGGCGGCCGCGATCTTGGAGCGGAACGGGTTCCACACGCGGTACTCCACCTTCTCCGTGCCCTCGCCCGAGGCGGCCGGCACGTCCACTGAGATGCGCTTCTCGCCGTACACGCTCTTGCCCGGCGTCGAGTTGAGAGTCACTAGCGCGTCCTCCTTGCCACGGGCAATGAAGATGCCCGCGTGGCGGTGAGGCTCCACCACCACCTTAGCACCGCCGGCCATGCCGCCACGGCCGCCAC
Organism: Halophytophthora polymorphica; assembly: GCA_023338205.1. Lineage (NCBI taxonomy): Eukaryota > Oomycota > Peronosporomycetes > Peronosporales > Peronosporaceae > Halophytophthora > Halophytophthora polymorphica. Next base: position 9,950 of record JAADYJ010000784.1, read on the forward strand.
CGCGGCCACCGCCGCGGCCACCACGACCACCGCGGTCACCACGGCCGCCACCACGGCCACCGCCACGGCCACCGAAGCCACGGCCACCGCCGCGGCCACCACCACGACCACCACCGCGACCGCCGCCACGGCCACCACGGCCACCGCGCGCACCGCCACGGCCACGGCCACCGAAGCCACGTCCAGACATGCTGCTTGGGGAGTCTTGAGAGAAGAGAGGAGCGGAGAGCAGAGAGCTCGAGGCGCTTTAGGAAATGGCCTGCATTTACGGAGGAGCTGCTCGCCCAGACGGCGACGGCCGCTTGCCAGCCAACCAAGCCAGCCTACCGCCCAAGGCCAGCCAAAGACCATTTTGCCACCAATCACAGGGCGAGGCAATCTCTGATTGGCCTGAATATCAGCGAACCATTGCTTGCCCAAGACTGTTCAGAACGCATACTCGGCCAATCGCCTCGTACTTACTGTTTTGCACAGGTAGCAATATGCCAAATGGTACGAGTTCCGAAACCATCGCTGTTGCTCTCTGCTATCGAGGAGGTCGGTGCGTCCGTGCTGTCTGGGCGACTGGAAACGCTGGATCCAATCGCATCCGCCACGCCTGACACCGCTTCCATTCGGATTCAAGCCTACATGCAGTTGGCGCGGGCCAAATGGTCTGAGGCAGCCCAGGCAAACTCGCCCAGGACTCGCACGTGCCGTAGTTATCACTGGTACGCCGGCGCCAATCTTGCAGTCAATTGTCACTCCATATTGATCCTATTGGCGCTTGCTGTACCATGACCAGCGCCTTGCTACTTTCTAACGCTGCCTGATGCAGTGTGGGCAGAGCCCTGATGTGCTCCCGAGCGAGACCGGTTATATCGCTGCCGACTACCTGTAAGGCGCCCGGTCTTTTTACGGCAATGTTTACAATATTTCACATCTTATGCACATCAAATTGGAAGGTCCTCTTGCGGCGACCCAGCCCGCCCTACCCTTAATAAGGGGCACGAGATGAAGGGGCTAGGCTAGGTTTTAAGCCGTAAAAGCACGCGACAAAAATAAAACTTCAATTCTCCGGTTGTCGAAGGGCTCCTTAAACCCCAAAAATTGGTTCCAGGGATTCCATTTGCGTAACCGACGCCTGTACTCTCTATCTTGATACGTACTTCTGAAAAAGTAAAACGGGGTGTAATAAGGGTAGCATACAAAGAGCAAGTGTGAGACGCAAGATTCAATGGGGGACTTTGTCCCCAATAAACATGGGGAGACGGGGGCTCACATATTTTTGACTTTCATCGGCCAAGTGAAACCTACTCCTAGCCAATCATTCGTTTTCATCCTGTCTAGCCACCATTTAAACTGTTGAACCTTGGTGGCCGCGGCCAAAAAGACCACCTAATCAAGAATGCACTTGGGCGCACGAGATGGACCGATGAAGTAGGAAGGGAAGTTGCTTAAGGCAGACAAAAAGAGTTAAAATAGCTTTGTTAACGTGGTGAGCACCACGAGGGGTTTGGTGTATGGAGCTAGAGCTTTTAGGACCGTCCACTGAGTAAGGGCCCTACATGTCATTCGTTTAGTCTAGGCTATTGCAGGAATGCAGCACTTTGAAGTGCTAGTAGCCATTCATTGCAAAGGCAACAATATTAAAGAGTCACAATAACCGTGGTCTTTCACATATAAGCTATGTGAATTATCACGCCACGAGGTTCGAGCCCAGTGCCAAGCCCTAACCTCGACACATCTAACGACGCATGTACAGAACTTGAGGCGGCAGCAGTTGGTGGGGGACACGCATCATAATCATTCAGATGGCACATGAGGCTGTTCCAGGCTTCTTTTATGGCAAGTCAGTGGACGCGGCCTTATCGTGATCGTGATTGGTCAAACTATGTTACTCACTGATTCAACACATCAAGTGAAACATCAGAAAAAAACGACACGCTTTTTTTGTTTTGAACCGGCCATCACATCATTTCGACGATGTCTGTTGCGCTTTTGATAGTGGACCAAACCCCGTCAGGTCTGAAGCTGTCTAGATTAAGGTTGTTCGAATCTGGTAGCTTGGCTTCAACCCGTAAGAATATGAGACTAACACTGCACAGGTCTGCAGGTACTCCACCGCACTCATTCATGTCCGAAAAGCATGCATTGAGCGCTGGGTTGTCAACCGGCTCCTTCGCAAATGGGCAGCTCATAAACGAACAAAACGCGGGAAAGAGTTCACGAACGTCGCGAACGCTGGGTTTAATCTATTAGCTGTGGTGCTTGCTGTGTAAAACGATGACGAAGATGTCGACGCAGAGGGGTTGTTGACGCTTGGTGTCGCAATGGCTGCCAAGTGAGAACGTTCTCGGCTGACGCGCCAGCGAGGTCAGCACTACTTGCTGCGGGAGGATCTTGTCCCCAGTCCTCGCGTAGCAACAGCGTGGGAGGCCTTTTTCGGGACACACAATGATCAAACATTTATAGCGACGACTGGCTTCGACGTGGCCGCATTTCATCGCATCATCCATTACTTCACTGCCGTGTGGAATACCGTATCCATCCTACGTCGCGATGTTCAAACGAAAGGCCGGCCTCGGCGCGGAAGGTGATCGCTGGAAGTGCCTGCAGGGCTTGCTTTAGTGCTGTGCCTCTTGAACGCGACAACATCACAAACCACATTGATGCAGGTTTTTGGAGTCACAACAGCGGTTTGTAGTTGCTGCACAAACATCGACCTTCGCGATCTGCACGATGTGCTTTTTGCTATGTCAGAGAGACGTGTTTCGTGGCCTACAGAGGAGGGTGCTTTCGCGCGGTAATCCCCTACCATCCCAGAACGCCACTTGCTTTTGGAGAGTGCCTTCTGCTTCGTGGGCGGTCTTAACATCCCCCTCGCGGAATCGCTGGATGAGCAAACTCAAAATGCTCACAACAACGACTGGGCCTATGTGCACTACTACTCACTCGTACTCGCGTTTGCTCCGGATGGCTGTTTGTTGCTTGCTGCTGTGAATGCGCCTGGAAGTTGATATGATGCCAATGTGGCTCGTGGTTTATACACAGAACTGCTGGATCACACCCCCTTGGGACTATTTTGCTATCGCAGACACTGCTTTCCCGAAAAAGCAAGTCGAAATGAGCCGTTGAATCATGCTTCCATGGAAGAAAACCTAAAAAAAAAAAGACCCACGAGCACGAATTGCAGGCGGGCAGATGGATACGTTTTGCACACTGCGAGCACGGAATGCGCAGCATGTATAAACTCGACAAGCTGCTGGATGGGGCATGCGCGCTATTCAAGGCTCCTTTGTGCATCTGAAGATGCCGTTGCCTGGTGATGGTCCTTGAGAGATGTTTTCGTCTCCATGTGCGGCTGGTTGAGATCAACCAGATGAGGTAGATGCATACAGCCAGGCTAGAAGGTGACCCTAGTGAGTACGATGTCTTCTCTTCAGGAATATATTGCAAAGAGGAAATTAAAAAAAACACCTGTAGAAAAAAAGACACCTACCACCACAACCAGCTTTCCAGCACCAATAAGAGAAGGATCGTTTTGAAAATGGCACAGTAGAAACGACGGGACAATGTAAAGCCAAATCCCTGTGACACATTCCACAACTCATTTCTATTTTCTTCTCTGGCAGGTAAGCCGAGCTGACGGCGGTTTCCTGCATGGATTCCCACTCACACTTTTTCTGCGCTCTGGCTTGTAGGGGGGCTCGCCGCGGATCCTCACGCAGTGCGCCCAGGGGCATGGCCGGAGGACGAAGGCAGGTGACGTGCCGCTGCTCAACGTGGGGCTAGCGCGGTGTTGGATAACCAAGGACAGTGGCGACAATCGAAACGGTATGTGGTTGTGCTTTTATTTGGCAGTTATATGTGTAACAGGGTTACACTGCAGTGAGAGTAGCTGGGCTACTCTCAAACCGGGATACGTCATAGTATGCCCGAAGCCGAGTCGGACTGGGTCCACCCGGGAGGTGTACCCGAGATACCGTTACATGTCTAGTGTCACAAAACACGGGTACACATAATGGTACCGACTCGGAGGCCCGGGACCTCCTGGGATTTGGATGGGTCGCTCCCATTAGCTGAAATCTGGGATTTCAGCCAATCAGAACACGCAGAATTCAGGGAATTCTGCCAACCAGTCATAGGACCTTCCAGACTTTATAGCATCACTTTTCAGAGGTTAAGGCATGTCGGCCCGGGGCCGACGTGGCTCCAATCAATTCAGTTCTCGATTTAGCCTAAGAAACACAGTCTTCTGTCTTTCGCTATAGTAATATACGTAACTTTACGTATATTGCTAGTGCTGTAACCGCTTCCTCACACAGCGCCTATGTAAGCCACGTTGCAGGACGAGCGCCTCTCGTCCTGTTACAATATGTATGAGTGGTCATCGGTACCTCGCTGCGCTTCGAGTATTAGTCCATAGCTATCGCATGTCCATTCACTGTCGGTCTTCCAGCACGCTTACCGCTTGCACCATCACGCCGCTTGTTCGGGTCACGGTGAAATAGCGTTAGTCGTCCTGCTTCATCACATTTCCGATGACAGCGCAGTGTGAAACAGGCTTGGTGACAAGTCTGTTCCTGCAGCGTACACGTGTGCGCTGGAGAGGAAGCGTGCAATAAGTCTGAGGTCGCCTCAGACTTTGCTAATAATAGGGAAGCGAATTACCAAGGTTTTGGTAAAAGGAAAAC
>JAADYJ010000785.1:0-14589 GCA_023338205.1 Halophytophthora polymorphica
CACGGGGAAGAGCAGGATGACCAACTGCACGATGACGCCCAACCCGTTGCTCTGCTCGCACTCGTCCCAGCCATTGCCGCAGCCCGAGTACGTGCTCCACATGAGCGTGGCCAGAGGGTTCACTTGGTCAAACACCAGCGCACCGAGTAGCCCGATGAGCAGATAGAAGGACCCGGCGATGAGCAGCGCCGCGAAGGACACCTTGCGCGCGGCTGACTTGGGGTTCAGCGGCTGCAGCGCGTCCGGCATGTTGTACTGGCAGTTGAGCGCCAGCAGCGTGGGGCCGAAAGCGTTGCCAAAGTTGCTCCAGTTCACCATCCCGATGGCGTTGTAGCGGGCCACGAGCACCTCGCCGCCATCCACGCCCAATTTCACAAGCATCGTGATGGCCATGAGCAAGAAAGCCACGATGCGGTACGCAGTGAGGAAGTTCTGCACGCTCGCCTGGTCGCTGATGTCCATGAGCACCATGGAGAGCACGATGCACGCGAAGATGGCCATGAAGATGTAGTAGGTGTCCAGACAACTCGATGTGGGGTGAGCCCCGTACACGTCGCAGTGGCCGTCCAGAGCGTAGCTATAGAAGAGCGAGCTCATGGAGGACGAGAAGACGGACGCGTAGGACCAGAGCGAGCCGATGCAGTAGAGCCCCATGACGACCTGCACGAATGCCTTGCCCCAGCGACCCACGAACATGTCGGCGATGGTGGCGAACTCGAACTTGCGGTACGTCATCTGGTGTCTGGGCACGTTGCCCTCCGTGACGGCGGTCACGCCTTCCGCTCGCGCTAGAGCTTCCAACGTGTAGTTCATGGTGACAAGCGCGCCCAACACGCCCAGCACCATGAAGCTCGTGCAGAGCCCGATGCCGCCCTGCATGAACGCGTACGGCAGCCCGAAGCAGCCCGTGCCGATCACGTAGTTGAGCGCCATGGCCAGCGTCACCAGCGGGCCGTAGGGTCGCACCGTCGTCTTCTCACCGTCCCACGAGCCACTGAGGCTCCGCGTAAGCAAGAACGTGTTCTCCGTCGGGGCAGCCATGGTGGCGAGGGTGTCGACGGCTCAAAGGAGATATCGCACTGGTACGCAGGGGGAGGGGGGCGACTCTGTCGAGGAGCTCCTTCGCCTGTTGCCGCGTGCTGCTGGTTGGATTGTGCGGCCTGCGAGCAGTTCCACTCGAGTCCTTGGGGGCGGCAACGGCGTGGCGCTGCAGTGCCCCGAAGCATTGGCATTGGCACTTGGGCGGACGTCTGGTCCTCCCGCGTCGGAGCAGACGGGACGGGCCGCAGCTGTGAGCCAATACCGCTTTCTCTCTTATATAAGCTGAATACTGACCTACATAAAAGTATTGCGTTTCAGAGTTTCAACGTGTATAGAAACACGTTAGAATAGGCATGTATTGACATGCACGCAGTGATGGAAGCCAAATTACAGCAAATAAGCACATATTTGGTTGGACGGGGGTAGTATTAAAATAGCCAGGCATATTAGCGAGACCAGCCGATTTGGAGATGGGTGCATCCGGTGCAAAAGATTGACGTGTTTGTCGGAGGCGCTGGACAGCCACGACTCCGCAATGGCCCACGAGAAAAAGCGCGCAAGGGCGTCTCTGACGTCGCTGCCAACTCGGCCCTTTGCTTGCTGGCGGTGCTCGCTGCATCCAAGCCGGCGATTGGAAGCCAGCACGCTTGACTTCGCGTCATGCCCACGCGAGGCCCACTGGCTTGCAGCATGGACACCCCGAAGACGCAGTGATTGTGTGATCCGCTCTTGGTGTCGCAGTGTGACCTCCGTGGCGGTTGTGCCCAAACGGCACTGGAAGTACGGGGCGTCAACGCTCCTGCACATGCCTGTGATATTTACCCCGAAGAGCACCTCCGCTGCTGGGTGACGGCGCTGAGCCCAGAGTCCATTGCCGGGCACTGACTGGTCCAGGCAAAGCTACGTCAACGGGGATGAACACATGCGTTGCCAGTGCTCTGCGACAGCGTCCAGCCTAACGGCAGAAGGCGTGGTGGGGTCCTAAACCGCACAACTTCAGAAACTACGCGGCCCCCAACGTGAACCACGCGCTGTCAACCCCGAGAGTCCTCGTCGCTCAAGTAGAGACCGCTCTTCTCGTCAAGCCACCCTTGCTATGGTGCACTTGGTTGGGGTTCGACGTGTGCCAGCTTCTTGGACCAAGTGTAGCCATCGACCTGTAAATTCGAATTCCAGTGAATGTAGCCATATCTAGTGGCTCGTCAACAGCATACTACCTGTAGCACTGACTGCCCTCCACCAAGCAAACACTGCCACTTGCATTGCAAGCCGGACCCAACTACGAGCTCCAAGGAGTTCAGAGCAAAAGCTTGATGAATTCCCACTGCAAACCGCTCCATGCTGCGCTGGGCGACCCAATCAGCGCGTGGGTTTCGTCCCCGTGGCATCTACTGTTTTCCCACGCACGACAAGTGTACGACAAGCCAAAACCGACGTCAGCACCTTGCGCTTACGCCTTCGCAGCACGCTCCTCTTTGCCCACCTGGTCTTTCCCTTCGAGAGCACCGCCGATCCAACGCGAGATGTGGTCGGCCATGTCCCGCGTGCCATTTCGCTCCATCATGAAAGCATGCGCCTGCGGCACCATGCGGTGCTGGGACAGCGGGAAGCGCAGCTGGTAGTCCTGCATGGACTCGGCGGGCACCCACTCGTCCACGGTCGAGTACACGAAGAGCGTCTTGTCCTCGTGCTTCCGGAGCAGCGGCTCGTCCAGCGCTCTCACGTCCGCCATTTCGTGGAGCGCCATGAAGAGCACGTTGCGCATGACGGCCGTGTTGACGAGCGACACGGAGGCCAGCTGCAGCACGTCGCTCGTGTGCGCGCCCAGGACCTGGCGCACGATCCAGCGCCGCGCTCGCGTGGGCACCAGGAACTCCAGCATCGCCACGAGCGAAAGCGCCGGTTCGCGGTGTTGGAATAGTGGCATCATCTGCTTGCCCTTGGCGGTTTGGGCCATGTGCGAGATCGTGGGCTGCATGAGCACCAGCTTCGCCACACGCTCCGGGAACTGGCGCGCCACGTCCAGCGCAAAGTAGCTCCCAATGGAGTGGCCGATCACGATGAAGCGCAGCGTTGGGTCCTGCCGCAGTCGGGCGCGCAGGTAGTGCGTCTTGTGCTGGAGCTGCTCGTCCAGCGAGTAGACGCGGCCGTCGTTCTTCCCGGGCATGAAGTGACCCGCATGCGAGATGCAGCGCACTTCGTGGCGACGGCCGTGACGCGCCACCATCTCCTGCATGAGCGGCAGGTAGTAGTGCGGCACGCCCGGGTTGCCCGGGATGAAGAGCACCAGCAGCTTCGCCTCGGCCGCCGCCGCCTCCGTCTCCAGCGGATAATACACCAGCGAATGCGCCTGCGAGCCGTCCTCGTCCACCACGTGCCACTCCTCCAGCGGCGCCTCCAGGGCCGGCGCGGATTCAGGATCGCTGGAAGCCGCGCAGCCCATACGTGGTGGAGACCCCGAGGTCAAATGGGCGCTGATCGCGTGCTGCAGCTTGAGTTGCTCAAGGTGGCCGCGGCGACGGCGGTACAGGAAGCGCGCGAGCGCGAGCGCCAGCAGCGGCACCAGCAGCTGGTGGCGCTTCAGGAAGGAGAACACGGCCGCCGACAGAGGGGGAGAGGCCCGCGGCGTCGCCATGCTCCTCTGCTAGAGCGAGGCGAGATGATCCTGGAACCGGCCGGATGCGAGAATGGCGGATTTGTGATGGGGAAGTGACGTCTGACGTCGTGCACGATATTCCGGCGCGGAATGGCAGATCAAGGTGCGTTGCCAGATTGAGAAGGAGGAATTCATATGGGTCCTGGACTTAGAAACCGGACGTACACCTTGTTTTGGCTGTGTAATACAACGGAGGGTTGTGTTTTGTAAACAGTCCGAGTTCTCGTGTATTGGCTGAAAAGAGAGCGATAGGCGGCTCCTATTCGCCAAAACAAGTATTTCTAAACCTCAGCTCGCTCCGTTTGGCATTCAAAGTCCTTCCGAGCAAGATGACGTCGAACGAAAGTGGCGCTCATGGTGCTGGTGGCAATGCTGCGCTCGCCGCGCCCGCCCGCTGCGCGCCTGGTCTTAAGGCGCTGGTCGCAGAGGAGGCATCGGCTTCTCTGCGCTCACTGCTGGCCGTTTCCTCCGATCAATTGGCCGCACAGCACGGCGACGTCGATCACGACCGAATCGCACGAGCCATGGGCGGCGCGTTGGCGTGGCTGCACGCTCAGATTTCGTCTCTGCGTGGCGGTGGGGGTGTCTCCCCCTCAGAAGATCAACTAGCCGGCGTCGTCTCGCCAATCCTACCGGAACTCGTCGCGATCTTCACGCACTGGCACGCCGAGCACCAGAAATGCGCCATGCCGATGCGCTTCTGGCTCCTTTGGGTGGAGCTAGGCTGTTCTCTGGAGGCCCTACGCGCGTTTGGGGCGGTGGAAGGCGTCGGGTCAATCGGTATTGATCCTCTGGAAGTAGTCAAGACGTCACGGCCGCCTCTGGACTTCCCAGCGCCAAGCGTGCACTGCGCAAAGGACGCCCAGACGGCGTTCAGCTGCAACTTGTGGGACGCACTGGTCGCTAACCCGTTGCAAGGGTGCGGAAGCGCCTGCAGTACGTTGGTGCCACGCTTCTTTGGCGTGTTTCAGCACTGGATGGCGCTGGCCATGCGCGGCTACGAACTGGCCTTCCTCGCCAACGTCGGCGCAGACTTTGCAGCTCACCTCCGCTCGACGTGCAGTTCCACTACAAGCAGCGCATTGGCGCTGACAGACGCCTTTGCCAAGCTTGCCGAGTCTCCGAATCGACCAACAACGCCTAACAGCAACGCGCTAAGCTTGGCGCTCATGGTACTGAGCCTCAGCGCGCTCACTACCGCAAAACGGCCTCCTCAAGTCGAAGAATACCTGACGGCGCTGAACAAAGCAACGGTCGAGCAGTTGGCAAAGGATCCACTCCCGCCGCCACACAGTGCGAGTGCTGTAACCGCTATGGCACTCGGTATGGCGTCGTTGGAAGACGCAGGCGCACAACGCTCTGCCAAAACGTCGGGGAACGCCACGCTTCTGCAACAGTTCGCGCTGCTGCGGGTCGTGAACCTGCCGTTGCTGTCCTTCCGCCTTGTACCAGACAGCACGTCGACTCTGACGGCATATGGAGAAGAGGTGAATCGCGGCTTGAAGGCGATGGCGCTTGAAAGTTCGGGCGCTAGACGGCAAGGGCTGCTGGATCTGTCGCTCCGGATGGCGGAGGCCTTCGTCCTCGAAGCCGTGAGCTTCTTCCAGAGCTCGCAGGATGCGCACGTGTCACTACTGACAGCGTTGCAAACCGTTCTTCCTCATGAACTCTTCCGCTCGCACGTACTGGACAGCTACCTGTCTTCAACGAGCCCAAAGCAACGTGATGAAGCGTCCCCTCGCGACATTGTGGCGTACCTGCAGCGCATGTACGTCGTCGTAGCTCCGATGTTGGCCACCTCGGCCTCAAGCAACCTGGTTCGAGCCTTTATTGCGCTTTCGAGACTCGAATTCGCACGCGAGGTCTGCGCGTCGACGGTCTGCAACGCGAGCATGAGCGAGGTGACCCAAGAGCTGGAGGAGACGCTGGAGCAGGGCGTCTCACCGCCAGAGATGACCTTCTCGACGATCTTCAGTGCGTTGGCTACATACCCTACCTCGGACTTCATCCCGGGACAAGTGGACATCGTGTCGAGTTGCCAATCACTGGCTGTTGGGCTCCTGGTGCAGCGGAATCTACGTGCGTTGCTGTTCCAGTGCCCAATGCTAGTGGATGACGCGCTCGCCGTGATCTTCTCGGGGCTCTTCAGCGCCTACGAGCCGCTGGACACGTTCGCCCACCGCTTCCTGGGCGTGTGCATCGCGCATCTGGCGCAGTTTGTTCCGCTCTACACCGTCTTCCCCCACTACCTCAAGCTCACACTGGCTGCCTACCCGGCCAACGCGTCACAGCAGACGCTCACCACGGCTTGTGGCAGCATCTTTGGCGCACTCTTCTACGCGCAGACGGCGGCAGCGGAGCAGGAGGAGGCCGAGATGCCTATTGCGCACCGCATGGCGCTGTGGGCGATGCGAAAGTGCAGCGAGCGCAGTTCGGAGCTGCTGGCTGAGGAGCAAGCGACGGTCAAGACTGAAGCAGCCAAAGATACGACCACGAAGCCGAATCAAGAGCCCAAGCTAGCGAAGCCCCAGAAGACCAACAGCGTCGCGAAGCCGAGCAGCGACGGTCTGTACCTGGCTGGCCTGGTGTTCGAACTCATGAAGATGGCGCCCATGGACCTGCTGCAGTCGAGTGCCAAGGAGACGGAGCGGCTGCTGGTGCGCTGGACGAGCGACACACACGTGCTACAAGCGCTCAAGAACGCGCTGTTCGAGCGGATCTCGCAGAATTGCGATGCAGAGAAGCGTGCTTGGCTCGCCGCCTGGTACGTGGAGCTGGACCAGCGCTACCCGACCGAAACGACTGGCGCGGCAGTGGAAACACCGTCGACGCGGTCTCGTTTGTAAGGGAGTCGTTGGCTGCACCCCAGCGTACTGTGGTGCTGAAGGAGTCCCCTTTTGACAGCGTTCGCTCGTTGGGGTTGCTGTGACTTTGCTGCCTGTACCTGTACATGTTGCCACTTGGCTACATTCTCTAAAAACCCACAGCTACCGGTATTTTATTCGCAGCAGTACTTGTATCGGTTCAATACCTCATCAGCAAACGTATACCACATCGAATACCCTGTCATTTCAAGTAAGCATTAGACCTGCTTCTTGAGCCCTTGACGTAAACTAATAGCACTGTCACATTACATACCCTCTATCTTTACGTCTAGTTGAAGATTCGGACGGCTACGCAAACACTTTTCACGTCAAACTCCCGTCGGGCTCCTCGGTAATCAGCACGTATGAAGCGGCGAAACCCCGAGCCAGAACGCGATCCTCGGTCATTCGACGCCCTGCAGCGAAGGCTTCCACGTAGCAGTCTCCTGGCCGCTTGACGCTCTACGACAACATGCTGCGCGTGCTCCCATCTCTGCGGTCGGCGGCCGCCTCTGTGGCTGTGCGCCGCCAGCCTCTGGCGTCCGCCGTGGCCGCTCGCGGGCTGGCGACGTCTTCTGGCGACGACTGGGAGATCAAGAAGGTGGGCATGGTGGGGCTGGGCCTCATGGGCCACGGCATCGCGCAGACGGCAGCCAGCGCGGGCTTCGAGGTGGTGGCGCTGGACGCCAGCGCGCAGGGCCTGGAGAGCGGCATGCAGCGCATCGAAGGCTCGCTGCAGAAGCTGCTGGGGCGCGGCGTGAAGAAGGGCAAGCTGACGGACGAGCAGGCCAAGGCGCAGGCGGCCGAGACGCTGGCGCGCATCACGCCCACGACTGATCTGGCGCAGCTGGCGGACTGCGACCTGGTGATTGAGGCCATCGTGGAGAACGTGGACGTGAAGAAGGAGTTCTACGCCAACCTGGGCCACGTGGTCAAGCCGTCGGCCATCCTGGCGTCCAACACGTCGTCGCTGGCCATCTCGGACTTTGCCGGGAGCTCGGGCCGCGCGGCGCAGGTAGTGGGGCTCCACTTCTTCAACCCGGTGCAGCTCATGAAGCTCGTGGAGGTGGTGCGGACGGACCACACGGACCCGGCGGTCTTTGAGGCCTGCAAGCGCTGGGTGCTCGCGATCGGCAAGCACCCCGTGTCGTGCAAGGACACGCCGGGGTTCATTGTGAACCGCCTGCTGGTTCCGTATCTGGCGCAGGCCATCTCGCTCTACGAGCGCGGAGACGCCACCAAGGAGGACATTGACGTGTCCATGCAGTTCGGCGCGGGCCACCCCATGGGCCCCATCACGCTGGCCGACTATGTCGGGCTGGACACGACGCTCTTCATCCTGGAAGGCTGGGTGCGCGACCACCCGAACGAGCCCGCCTTCTTCGTGCCGGACATTGTGCGCCAGAAGGTGGCCGAGGGCAAGCTGGGCCGCAAGTCGGGCGAAGGGTTCTACAAGTGGGACGGCGACAAGCGGCTCTAAGGCGCGACACGGCGCGAGCAAGAGCACCCCCAAGCGGATTCAAACGTTCAAGTCACCTTCAAATATTCAGAGGTGGAGAAACTGCGTGGGTGAATATATGCCGTGAAAAGGGAGCACGAGTGCTGAGCCGTGGGGGGCTCGAGTGTGCGTGGTCGGGCCGGCCTCGCGCTAGCCGAGGCAGCACTTAAAGTCCCACGGGCACGGCAGCGACGTGCCCTTGACCTCCTTGTTGTCGTGCCAGATCATAAAGGACGAGACGGCGTTGTCGATGCCGTCCTCCAAAAAGTTCTGCGGGTAGTTGGTCTCGGTCGTGGGCCAGTCGCGCACAGTGCCCTTGCAGTTGGCGTCGGTGAAGAAGGCGATGCGCGACTTGCCGTTAAAGTTGCCGGCTTTCGGCAGGCCGAACCACTTGACCGAGGTGGCGCGGTCGTTGAAGCAGCTCAGGTTGATGCACTGCTGCGTCTGGCCGATGTAGTACCAGTACTCGCCGCCCGCCGAGCCGAACCACCCATCGTTGTAGAAGATGACGTGGCCCCAGAAGGCGGAAGCCGAGTCCAAGCCGCTGAGCGCCAGCAGCAACAGGTACGACGCGCTCAGAAGCGAGGCCATCATGCTGGAAGGCTTGGTCTGGTGTCGCACGCTGCCAGTGAATTTGGAAATGACGACTGGGCTCCTGCGAGCAACTTGTTGCACCACGGACGAACAGCGCGAGCAGAGGGAAGACAGTGGGCCTTTACCTTGAGAATTTAGAGGCCCATTCCGTCTAGGAGGTCGTCATGAGGTCGTAGTGTACGTGTGTGGCTCCCCGACAACGGAAAATGCTGCAGTGCTCGCTCTCATCAGATTTTTGGTGGTAGGAGCTGTGATACAGGTGCGGCGGGTTTCAGTGATTGAAAGCCTCCTGCTCGATGCGACGAGTGGCTTTAGTCTGGAACCCCCACACGCACACGCCGTGTGTTGTGTGCTTTTGCTGGTGTCATCCGGCCCGGCTTGGGGAAGACTTGTGGGGTGCTCGAAGCACCGCATTAACGTGCTCGCATTTCCTGATTTGCTAGCCACTTCGCAGCCTGAAACTCCGATGCCAGTCTCTGTGGTCTTCGTTTCGGTCGCAGCCGCGGCTGCCATGACGTCCTTCTCGTCAGGGGTTGCCGCGACGGACTTGTGGATGTATGTGGACGACAACTACTCCAAGCACTCAACTTTCAAGCACTTTGGTTTTGGCACGACGCAGCGCTGCTACACCATCAAGCACTGCTTCGACAACAAGGCGTCATCCGCCAGCTGGACAAACGTGCCGGACCACTCCAGCATCGTGTTCTACGCGGACGAAAACTGTGAGGGGGCCAGCGTCTCATCGCCTTCGACACCGTCGGGGCAGACCAAGTTCGCCTGGTGGGGGCTCGACAAGCAGATCTCGTCCGTCATTATCCACCAGTCCTCGGTGTTCCCCACAGCCGGGATCGTGCAGGAGTGTCATGAAAGCGCTACGCTGGTATCGGGAAACGATTCTTTGAGCTCTTTTGACGGGTCCAACGAAGCGGATGTGGGCGAGTACGTAGTGGTCAACGGTTCAACCTCCCGCTAGGCGACGGTGGAAAAGACCAACACTACGCCCAAGCACTTGTGTGGATTGCGAGGGTAGCTCAGGAGTAATTGGCTGGCATGTTTCCAGCTGGCTAGTCCTATGGATTAAATGCGATTTCCAATGTGCCGAATGCATGCCCACAGTCTCAAAAGTCATCGCTCGAGGTGTTGCGCTTTATAGTATTGTCGGATCGAGGGACTATTTTGGACTAGCAGACTTCTCGCTACACCAGAGCGTACGCATTAATGCAAGTTCGCGCATGGCCACAGTGTCGAGAATGCAGCTCATCTGGCCGCGGTAACAACGGAGCAAAGTGCTGGAAGGCGTGAACGCCTTGATCGTTTAACTCAACACCAACATATCTTCGAAATTGTTGAACGTGACCACTTTGTCGGGAAATGAGTCGATCGAACTCTGTTCCGTTTGTTGGGAGCTCTTTTTTTAATCTGTTTCACACCAGCCAAAAAGCGCTACCGGTGTTGTGCTACGCTAAGGTGCAGAAGTCCGACCACCACGCGAGTTTTCACCCTATGGGTCCACTGCAACCCGCTGGTCGCAGTGTGCATAACGGAGCACGAGTCTAAGAATTGCATGATCATGATGTCTGGTGCATCCTCGACTTCACCAAGGATAGCGACGCGGTATTTATGCGCGCCAGTGGGGCACCTTCTCACCCATCGACGACGGTCAACGTGATAGGGCTCAAGATCACTCTAAGGTCATTATGGTATTTTATAAATTATTCTCCCTAAAGAATGGTGACCCGGTGGATAGAGGGGTCAAGTACTCTGAGAACAATGGATCTGGAGTAATGGACATGGAGAGCGCAATCATAGGAGACGATGCCCATGCACAGACTTCTTCGTGAATTGAAAGCAGTTCTTCGTTGTTCCCAATAAAACGGGAGATTCGCAGCACTTCATGCGATATTTGACGGTCATTGGCGGTGCAAGAGGAAGTAGATGCTCCACTGAACAAAGCGCACTAAATGCAAGCATCTTGAAAGTGGCATCGATGGTTAATCTCGATCGTTTCAGAAATCCTGGCTGGTAATCGATGTGGGCAGCGGCATGATACGTGAACACTCGTGTACCAGTAAGCACAATCTCCAGCCAAGCACAGACAAACACGCCAGTGCGAGGCAAACGTCATCTTCAACAATTTTAGCGTTTTTTTTTTTTTTTCACTTTGCCGAGATCAATCGAGTACCTTCCAACAAAGCGCACCACGCAAGTTCGTCGACCAGACACTATCGTTCCCACACTGGAAGCTCTTGTCGCAGCGGAAAGCATACTGCCTAGTTTGTTCCCCAAGGGCAGGGCGTATCGTAGCCGTTGTAGGGCTCTTCGCCGTCCTCCCAGATCATGAACGACGACACCGCGTCATTGATGCCGTCCAACTTGAAGTTCTCCGGGTAGTGCGGGTCGATGCCTGTAATCCAGTCACGCACAGTGCCGGTGCAGTCCTTGTCGGTGTAAAACGCGATATGCGCGTTGCCTCCCGAGATGTTTTTCTTGATGAGGCCCTTCCACTTGACTGAAGACGTCCTGTCGTTGAAGCAGCTGAGGTTGTAGCACCTCTGTGAAACTCCAATGCCCCACGGGTAGCTGTTGCCCCCGAACTCCTTCTCTTGGTAGAAGGTGACGACGCCGTACCACGCAGCGACGAAGTCAGCGAGAAGCACACACGCTACGGCCACGAGAGCCGCGGAAGTCTTGAGAGAGCCCATTGTCGAGAGTTGGGGGGGAGGGGGGGGTCGTGGGAATGAGCGCGGTCTGACTAGGCTTTGCTGCTGGCGTGCAAATCTCCAAATGAGCGGACTTTAGCATTATAGTGACCTACGTTAACTTCACTTCTATGGTGGCCAAGTCACTTCCTTACCGGGCATTGCGTGTGCATTGTACTGCCGGCTATCGAGCCACATATCTCTGAGATCTGGCAACCTTTCCATTTCTACAGGGCAAGCGGGTGGTGCTAGCGAAGTATGGTCTCGGTCCGTATTTCTGTCGTTAAATACGAGGTGGAGAACGACAAGTAGAACTGTGCTCCTGTCATGGACTGGAACCAACACTAGATTTCGAGTATAGCTTTGGAGGCGGGTGGATATAAATGGTTGGCCAACCTCATCAAGCGCCAACCACGGTGGGCAGTTTGGTATCAATCTCTGTTCTCTGCGGCTTCGCCACCATCCAATCTGTGAAGGCAACGCCTCACCATGGGCCAGCATCTTTGAATTCGAACAGCAAATCAGAGCTCGGTAAATGGATGGCCAGGGGAGGCGTGGAACCCTGTGATGCCACCGCATGCACCATCGTAGTGTCGAAATCTGGGATACGGTATGCGGCGAACACAGCAACTCGAGCTGGGGGTTCTCCAGTTCTCAGTGGTCTTGCTGCTATATCGTACAGTAAGTTCGTAGCGTTGCTCAGCCTGAAAGAAATATGTGGGCTTTGCGGTAGCGACTGTCTGGCTCTGTGGGGATATTTGCATGCAGACAACATACACTTATGGAAGAAGGTAGTCGGTCATTTTGAGAGGTGGCACACCCCTCAGCTGTGTAGAATATCCTTATAGATTGGCGGTTGCCGGGGAGTGCCAACAAACAGTCTGCCATTACCGCCTCCACCTGATATCCTAGCTTGTTCCTGATCATTCAGTGGATTCGGTCCAACCTGGTTTCTGCCTCCATTGGACCTAGTCAGCCTAGAGCGGGTGCTAACCATTCAACCCAGGGAAATTCAACCCCCTGCAAAAGGTTTTGCGCCACATTTGTGTAGCACGGTCTTCAGCATCACGGAGAAATCATTTGGCATATTGCTGTCTATCCACCGCATCACCCGTTTTCTTCCGATACGATGTTTTCCCTCCACGTCGGCATGATCAACGCTCTCGTACTTCTCACGGCGACGCAAAGCATCTTCGGCGCAACGTTCGACGCGTACTTACAAATCTTTGACGGCGTCTACTACACCGGCAACAAGGTGCTCACCATCTTCTTCGGCCACCCGAACCGGTGCTACAGCCTCGCATGTGACAACCTGGACAACAAACTTGCATCGGCGCGGTTTTCAGGCCTCCCGACGACGGGAGTGGACGGGAAGGCGTTCATTGCCTTCTACCCCGATAGCAGCTGCGAAGGGACCCAGATTCGATTCCAGCTCCCGCACAACGGAGGCGTGCGTGACTTTAATACGCACAAGGCGATCGAAGGCACGATTTCGTCCTTCATGGTGCTCTCGGAGTCGATGGAGAAGACGAATGGAGACGGCTACGTGTGCGACTGGAGTGGTGCAAACATCCTTGGTCGATCGGTCTTTGAAGATGACGTATTTATTTAGGTCGAGCTTTTGCAATGCTTTTCCAAGGTTGAACATGTACTTTGATAACTATCAAACCATGCACTTGAGGGTTAAAACTGACAGGGGCCACCCATCCGCGAGTTCTGGGATTCGATTGCTCCGTCAGCAATAATAGTCTCATTCGGACCTGCGCATCGTATCTGCCCACGAGAGACTCCTACACAAGCTACCTGTGTGTATGGAGCATGGATGCTTCGGCCAACGCGTGTGTGTGAGCGTGCACTTCCATCAACGGGAGAAATTGATTGCAGGAGACTGGCATATCCTGGTATTCGACAATCGATTTGAACTGGGCACATAGCTGCACGGTTAAGGCAAACACCCGACCTGAAAAGTCCAAATGTGCCGATTGGTTCCACTTACGTGGCTACTTCAGCCTTTTAGGCGTGTACGTTTAGTGGTCCTTTGAGCAGCCGTGCTGATTGCGAGCCTCAAAGCGCACGAGAACCAGTTTGCAATGGTACAAACGAATATTGGAAGAATTCTCAATCAGCCATTTTCTACAATTTACTGGGGGTCTCCACTGAAGTAGTTGTCACGTCCCAGGGGCAAGGCGTCACAAAGCCGTCGGTCACTGCTTCCCCGCTCTCCCAAATCATGAACGACGATACAGCGTCATTGATACCATCCAGCTCGAAGTTTTCCGGGTAGTGCGGATCCATCTTGGTAATCCAGTCGCGCACAGTCCCAGTGCAGTCCGCACCGGTGTAAAATGCGATATGCGCATCGCCTCCCGAGGTGCTGTCTTCGACTAGATTATCCCACTTGACTGAAGACGCCCTGTCGTTGAAGCAGCTGAGGTTGTAGCACCGCTGGGAAACAGTGATACCCCACGGAAACGTGGCCCCCTTGAACTGGATGTCCTCATAGAAAGTGACGATGCCGTACCATGCAGCAACGCAGTCGGCGAGGAGCAAAGACAACGTGGTCATGAGAACCGCGGAGGTCTTGAGAGAGCCCATAGTCGAGAGTAGAGTGTTCATGAAAATGCTGCCGGATAGACGAGTTGCCTTTGCTTTCCGGGTGCAAAACACCAAGTGAGCGTGCGATCTACTGAATGGGCATTACGGGCCCCGACAATGACAAAATCAATTTCTCACCGACAATGGCGTGTGTGTTGTGCGACGACCAACATCCAACAAAGTTTCGGCCTAGCTATAAGATTTGGGAAGCTGACGATGCAAGAAGTAGCGTCTGTTGTCAAGCAGTAATGCTGTGTTCGGGCTTGAATCCACACGTAGTTTCAGGCGATGAGTTGTCGCTCTCCACAACTTTGGAGCTGGATGGGTGTAAATGCTTGGATCAACGACAGCTTAATCAAGCGCCAACCGTGGTGGGTAGTTACTGTCTGGTATCGGGCTCTATTCCGTTTCCCAACCGCACCGGGCACCTTTGTCACCACACAATTTGAACTGACCTCAAAGTCAACAGGCTGGTCTAATCATTACCAAGTTCAAAGTGGTCAGGCATTGGAGCACGAACGCCTTCCGTTCAGTTGTAAGCCATCCTTAACTATGTGAATCTGCACCCTGGCGGGGGGGGGGGGGGGGGGGGGGGGGGGGGGGGGGGGGGGGGGGGGGGGGGGGGGGGGGGGGGGGGGGGGG
>JAADYJ010000786.1:0-14572 GCA_023338205.1 Halophytophthora polymorphica
AGCTTGAGCTTGAGCTTGAGCTTGAGCTTGAGCTTGCGTCTCCGGGAGGGCGGCGGAGAGTCGGAGTCGAGCTGCCCCCGCAAGCGGAGTGCCGGCCAGCACGTCGAAACAGCGCCCACAGCAGCCACACCGGCATCGCCCTCGTGGGAGTTTTCGTGCGAAGTGCAGGCTGACTGGATTTATTGGTCAGCGGTCATTTTTAATGGTGCAAATTAATGGACTGAACTATGAATTATTATCTGCACCCATTTTTATATCAATGAGTGTCTTGTAGCCGCCTCTCCAGCATGGGATGGCGTTTAACCAGTTGGTGCCTGCCACCTAGGTTGGCCCCTGCTCAGACCTGCCCCTGCCCGAACCGGACTGGAACTGGCTCCGAACGGTCTGCGACCGCCGGTTGGATGCTGCCCACTCCTAATACGTGCAAAATAATTTTCGTCGATTAGGGAGTACAGTACGGCATCTTTAAAATGATATACAACGTATTTGCATATACCGGGTATGCGTTTCTACGGGCGCCATTTCCGCCTTGGGACAGCGCAACTTTAGACCAAATTTTGGATGTGAAACTTCTGCAAGAGGCTGTAAAACATCATCGGAAAACCCATCACTTAGGGAAGTAAAAAGTTGGGCCAAATTTGATTTAGGCCGCAGTTGAAACAAAAAACGCTACCAGTTTTGCGTTTCTAAAAGCGCATTTCGTGGCAATCGGCAATAACGTGCGCTTGCTGGGCTCCGATTTATAATTAAATCCGAGTACGTTCCCCTTCTAACAAGCAGTCCACGAGCCAATCAGTGGAAAATCGGCGATTCTAGTAGGTCGTGGGAAATCGTGAAGTGTGCAAGGGAAGCTATGAGGAAAATCGTTGAGACGCTAGAAAGAGGAAGCATTTCTAAGCATTTTGAGGGTGTCTACGCTTCCATCGGATGAATGGCCATAGTGCTACGGCGCAAAACGCCCTATTTTGGGCCAAATCGCCCTAATTCTGAGATTGATTGAGGCTCTTCCCGTCTGAAGTTGGGTTATCCTATCCCTCCAGCGAAGGGTCTTTTCAAACAGCATACTGTGATACTTTACCGCTATAATCAAAGTAACACTGATTTTAGTCACCTACCACTCAGAATAAATCACACAGAGGTTTGGTCACTGGGACTAATTCTGAGCATATTTGGTCGAGTGAGGTCTATTCATGAGCTCATAGCATAGCGCGCAAAATACTTGGTCATTTGGAACAAATGGGGTGTCGATGAGCTTTCAAGACGCATAGCTACAGGCCTGCAAGCTATTGTTTCTGGAATAAGTTGTTGCGTATTTTCCGGACCTACCCAGGCTCCTATGGTTGACTCGTGGACTGAGTGTTAAGGGTAAACCGAGATGCACAAAGCTCGTTTTAATTATAAAACCGGGTGTGATAGATAATATACCAGGCTTTTCAGACCCCGATACTTAAGCCAACATTCGAGCAAGGCATAATAACTCTAAAGAGCATCCTACATTTTGTTCGACGCGGTTTTAGCCGAGATTCGGCGTATTTTAGTAGGACCGAGCCACCTGCGAGTTCTGTACAGCAAAATCCCGGCAACCCCTACTACAGACGCTTTGTCGACGTCTTACTTATAAAAAAGAAAACATCGCCCTGCCTCTATGCTGGGGCCTTGTTCGTCATAGCGCTGCCCCAAAAGTGCTAACCCCACGAAAGGCGAGCTTGTCACGTCGTTGGTGTGCCTTGCAGGGCTTCCGATATTTTGATTCCTTATTGACTTTGAAATTTCGACCCATTTATGTTTGTACGGCCTGCCAAGATCAAGAACATAAATTATTACAAGACTCTGAGAACTAAAACGTTGTTGTTGTATCTGTTTCGCCTACATTCACGCATCAAGCATGCGAGCGTCCTAGTAGCGGTGTTCACACGTAGGAATAAGATCATCTCCAGGGTGTAAGGAGTGAGATCCTGTCGCTCAAGGCCAAGTGTGATCCGAACCAAGGATGAAGAACCGCTCCACCATGCTAGAGGTGAGCAGGATCTGCGCGAGCAGTGGGTACTCAACCCGGCGGTGCAAGCGCCTCCTTTTACGCTCCAGTGCACGGACGAACGACACAATCTCCTCTTCACCATAGGTGTCCTCCTCGCGCGGTGCGAACGGCTCCACTGCGTTGCGCTCGTTGCTGGAAAGCTCAACAACACGCCCATCAAGCATCTTTGTGCACGCATTCTCGAAAATAAGCGAGTGTACCAAACTCGCCCTCGGTGCTATCATAATAATTGTACGAAATAGCAACAAACTGCTAGCATCAATATTGCAAGCACAACCAGCATAAAATCACACATACGTACCCAGATGTTGAACGACGGATGGCTCCACCTCCAAGAGGCTATCAAACCAGAAACAAGCGTCCAGAATCGTCAAGACCTCGCCTTGGAGCGCTCGCGTCACGTTTTCGACCTTCTCCAGCTTGGTCAGGCGTGCTTTCAGGTGCTTGACTGCCCGCGGACGCGGTATCAGATCGCAAAGCTCGTCATCGTCGACTCCGATAAAGACTCGAGGCGAAAGTAGCGTTTTACCATGCTTTACGTAGAGTTCCAGCGCGTTTCCTGCTGGAGCACAGAGCGCAGTCTCCGTTTTCGACCTAGCAATATTGGGGCAATACATAGTTGTCAGCAATAATGAAGCCATGATTTGATGCAGAGAAGTCCGTACCTGAGAGCTGCAGCTTGGTTCAGCGCCCGGAGGTTTTTCGTCAACTCCTGGATGCTGTCGAGATCGTTCTTGTGCTGCCTCAAGTAGACTTGAGCGATCAAGTACAGCCGACGGCTGACGCGTCTCACTAGTGGAATGTCCAACAGGTCGGCGAGCCGCTTATTCACAGAACAATTGTCGCCGACAATAAGCAGGCAGTCAGTAGCATGCTTACCGTAGTCCCGAGCCAGCATCGTGTCGAGAGAAGTGAGATGTGACTGCGCAGAATGGCCCACGGCATCGTCTCCGTCTAGTGGGGACATCAACAAAAGCGTGTACTGGCCAACACCATCGAATAGGTAGCACCCGAACACAGCAATGTAGTGCTCTGACGTTTGCGACCAGCCGCCGATGACGAGCCCAAACTCGACTGGTATCTCGTCCTTGCTCTTCTTTTCGAAAGCGAGCGCTAAGCTCTCCATAGTCGCCCTCAGGGTGTCAGCGCTGATGGGCTTCAATGAGGTGTTTGTAGGCGAAAATGACAGCAATTCATTTGCGGAAGGTACAATGACCAATATATACTATGCAATATCATACGTACCGCCTTGCTGTCGCGCGCTCGTAGAAATGCAGCGGGAGATTGCTGGACAGGACCCAGTCCAGCCAGCCGCACATTTGCGGGCTCTCTTGCGGATCCAACCGGCCAGAATCCACGTACCGGTGTCGGCGGCTTTTTGCATGCTTGTGCGGTAGTCTGGGTACTGGGAGCGAACGTGGAATACGAGGTTGGCGTACCCATTTCGCGGCATTTGACGGCTAATTCATGCCACACCTGCACCAGAATACATCTT
Source organism: Halophytophthora polymorphica (assembly GCA_023338205.1). Classification (NCBI taxonomy): domain Eukaryota; phylum Oomycota; class Peronosporomycetes; order Peronosporales; family Peronosporaceae; genus Halophytophthora; species Halophytophthora polymorphica. The sequence continues at coordinate 3,534 of JAADYJ010000786.1, forward strand.
CCACGGTCTCGTCGATGGCATCAACGACGTTGGAGAAGAAGTAGGCAGCTACAACAACGTTAGAGTAGGTTGTCGGCATGGCTGAGATCAGGAAATAAGCTCAGTAACTTGCAGTGCCAGTGATTGTGCTTCGTGTGTTGCTATGTGCCTTTTGCTGATGACCATCCATCCAAAATTGGTGGCTGCGCATTCTCAAAGCACCATTAGAGGTATTACCGACTTGGTAAAAAGTTACTTACGTTTTTACGGAACAGCCAAAAAGAACATATTTGACCGAGTTATTGTATTATAATCCCCGTCAATGCCTTTTTCGGAATCCCTGGTGTCTTGCACGATACCCCAAGAGAGCAGGCTGTTGTCTTCAGTTGTATCAGCCTATCATTCAGCACAAACAGAAAATGCTGGACCATCCGCCCGGTAGATGTTGTGGACATCCACGTCTGGTTCAGTAAGAGTCGGAGATCGACGCGGATACAATAAAACATATGTTAATATAATATACATTATAATACAATATAACATACTGTATAAACGAAACTCGAGTTTCAAATATGAGGACCCTTTATTCAAAAGTATCATTACGCTTTTTTTTTTAGTGTTTTTTGCTTGAGGCCTTTGAAGTTGGTTGACCTTACCCCAGGGTCACTTCCGCGGACAATCTAAAACCAAAACTGAATTTCCATAGTGAAGTAGGTTAAACGGCTGATGGGATTTTGCTCACTAGGCCACTTCTACAAACCTTTTAGAGATGAAAACAAGTCCATTGGAAAGAGCAGGAGATTTCGACAAAACTGACAAATATTTTTTCTCGAAGCATCTCACTCCGACGGCCACAACATTTTCCACACTCGACATTTTGGGGATCTAAAAACGCCAAATTGTAGCCAAAGGACCCCTCTATCGCGTGATATAGCTCGCTGCGTTCTGAGGTTTAATCCGTAGTGATATTGTTGAAAAAAGGGGCCTCATATTTCATTGGCCTATTAATTTTGAAATCTAAATAATACATTTCCCACCCGCGCTCAAATATAACTTATTAGCCAATAGAAAAGACAATCCAATTCGATGAATATTACCCAGTGAAATTCTCCGAGCAACGAAGATGTTGAAATTGTTCGCCCTGTGAAATTATAGCCTTCAACATCAGCGTTTCAAGCAAATACACGATGAGACAAAAAAACCCTCGAAACACAACTTCTTGGATGCCACAAAAAACTTAATTTTTTGTTATGAGGCTAGAAATAATCGTCCGAGCCGGGGATCCCTGGTGCCTTATGTGACTACCGTTTCCCACCGCAAATAATTGAGCAGAGCATCTATCCAAGCACGACGGACGCTGGCACCTGTTGGAATACCTTTCCAGCGACGCAGAGCGGAAGAACGACCGACGGCGCGCGCCCATACTCGCGCAGCGGCAGCAGATGGTGGCCTTGGAACGGAGCGCACGACACAGGTTTTTGCCCATGCACGCGTATGCGCATGGTTGCCTTGATGTCAGGCGACGCCATACCAGTCGGCACGATGCTGCTTCCAGCCACAGCGGTGACAATGAAAAGCAGCGCAAGGAGGAGGTCGCAGTGGAGCCGGAGCTGGCGCAGGCGACAGGTCTCTTCGCTGACCTAGTGATCAAGGCTGCGGTTCAAGACGGTAAGCATCAGGACGCGCAGGCGACGGCGCCCGAGCCGGTGAGAAGCAATTGAGGGCGATGGAGACGAAGTCGAAAGACAAGCGCTTTATTAAGAGAGCAAATTGGACCGTGCGTGACGCTTGCAGAGGTGGGTTGTACCAGCTCGCTTGAAGCGCCCTAGAATAGCGCAGCGTCTACCATCTCCATGCTTCCAGCATAGTCCTCAAGACGCAACGGACATTGAGCACAGCGAGCACGTGGGTTCGCCGCCATGAGAACGGCAACACCCACGTGCTCTCGCAGGATTGCTGCAGTTGAGAGCGGCGCAGTGAGACGCTTGAGCACCAGGAACAGCACCTTCTCCTTGGGCGCGCCTCGCCCGGTCTCGGGGCAGTCGCACAATGGAGCTGAACGGCGGCAATGCTGTAGTCGGTGTGAAGCATGCCTGTAAGTCTTCAGAGGAAGAATAATGTGCTCGTGGCCGGTCGGTTCTCTAACCGAAACCCTCGCTGACAGACCTTCCACTCGTGTCTGCGATAGCGAAGCGTTTGCTCGAGCTGGTTGAAATTCGCGCCTTTTCTGCACCACGACGACCACGACGACCACTGGCTAGGGTCCATGCGCAGGAGGAAATCCGCGAATGCCCCACAGGTTTTTAGACGAGCTTGGATTCGGTCAGCTCGATCGTTGTGCGTGACGGTTCGGCAGCAATAGAAGCAACACGAGTCGTTCCAGCGGTAGGACTTGTAGTCGACTGTAAGCCAACACCAAATAGGCGGGATCGGTTTTCCAGGAGAAAACATGCGCCCCTTCCACGCAGGCGTCCGCATCACGTCGGCTCGCATGTCCTTGTACGCATGCACCGACGACGTCCAGTCGACCGCGTTTGCCTCCGCCAGGGTGAACCGCTTGAACTCCTGAAGCGCGGCCAGAACAGTACCCAATTTCCATCGTTTCGCCGTAATCAATATACACCAACTTTATATTGTAGCGCATGCACACTGCTCACTTCTGGTCGTCGTGGCGGCGGCCAGCGAGGTAGTGGTGCCATGTTGGATGGAATTTGAGGATTCTGCGATGGTACTGGTCCTCTTGGAGCTCGAAGGCGTCCTGAAACAGGCTCGGTGACATATCTGTTCCTGCAGCGTACACGTGTGTGCTGGAGAGGAAGCGTGCAATAAGGCTGAGGTCGCCTCTGACTTTACTTATTTAAAGGGAAGCGAATTATCATGGTTTCGGTAAAAGAAAAACTGAATTAAAAGTTAGCTCTGGCTAGGGAAGTCCTCCTAAAATGTATATCTGTTTTGGGAGGGATCCGAAGAATCACCCCTGCGGGCTTGGTCAAATGCAGGCTTCTGATTGGTAAAAATGTGCTTCTCTCTTCCAACAAACGCTAAGCGCCTGGATTTAAATGTGACTTAAATCTAGCTCGAAAATATTGAAGCTAGCCCAGATTTGTGCCCCACACAAATCTGCTTGTGTACCGTTCCAGGTACCATGTTGGGATCACCCCAATACTGCGGCGCAGAGTTATCAGTTCCTCTGCTGTGTAACCCTGTTACACGTCCAGCTCCAGCTTCGGATTGTCGCCGAATGCGGCCCAGGCACTAAACCAGGAGTAGTTTGATAGGAACTTCTGTAAGTAGAAGACCATAGCAGACTCCCCGCTGCTGCACGAGAGACGGCACGACGGGCAGTTGCGAAGCTTGCTGCCCAGTGGAGACTCGAAGAAGTGGCCCAGCGCGCACTGGAGCATCACAGGCTGGCCGAGTGTCTCCCAGCCCGAAGAGATGAGCTTGAGCTCCAGGAGCACCAGGAGCGCGTAGATAGAGTCTACAGTGACCCTCATGTTAAAAGATCGCCTCGGTTTTCTTTCTGGAGAGTAGTTTGGGTCCAGAATCGGACCCAAAGTGAAAGGGTGTTTGAAATCAATTTGCGCGAATGCTTCAAGAAGCCTTTCTTTGCACCAGCCCACATATTTCAGATTGTCGGTAAGTAAACATAATTAATGAAAGGTCGAAGTTTTCGGGATGGTGCAAAACCGGGGCAGCACACTCATACTGAAAGCAAGTACGAAGACATGCTTCAGAAAGAAACTTAAAAAAGGATTTATTGCGGGGTCGTCATCACGCGAGTGTCAGAACAAGGAGGGGAGGCAAGGTACATTTGCGGTTGTCACCTGGAAATTCAAGGCAGAGCCTTGCTGGGAGAGAACGCGGAGTTTGCTGCTTTGAATGTATCACTGCTTGGGGCTGAATTTGGCCTTCCAGAATTCCCCCACCTGCATTTGGCATTTGTTGCAAGTTTTTAGAGAAAGATGTTCAAGCCCCACCTCTTGTTCTCTAAGCTGAAGTACCGCTCGACCTGTCCTGACGGTGTGCTCATGGACGTCAACAATACCGGAATGTAGAGCAATTAGATCGTGTTATCATACGCAAAGACAGTGCTGCGCCAACGCATGGAGACTCAGCTTTACCGGGAACTCGTGCTCTACCTGGTCGACTCGTACGACTGCCACGTGAAGTTGAAGGAGTCGCAGCGACTGTAGAAGTTCAACGTTTACGTCCTGATCTCCCCGCCAAACTTGACTAACACCCTCCAGCCTCTCGACGTTACTGTCAATCACAGCTACCAAGAATATCACCGCGATAAGTACGACACATACATTGCCAAGCCGCTCGTGGACCCAAAGCGTCAGTGCAACGGAGCTGCACAGCACCTGGCTTTGAGAAAACGTGACTCTGCGAGTCGTTAAAATGCACGCAACACGAAGTCTGTGAGCGACGTGTGCGTGCTCAATAGAGCTAGAGGCTACCCTCCAATACAGCCGGGTCCGAGATCCAAAAACGGTTCTTAGCAAAAGACAGACTCAATTCTATATATGGCCGGCGGGTCTCATCTAACCATATGTGTATGGGCTAAACTATGGGACATAGTTCGCCCCTGTGAAAAATATCTACGAATGGCTGTGAGCCCCCGTCCCTCGTAGGACGACTTTAAGCCAATCACAGCCCGCCGGGATCCAACCGGTTAATAACCGATATCCAACCGGTACCAACCGATACCCGAGGACCGTTACTCCCCAAGGCTGATAGAACCACCACGTGGTAGAGTAGCCCCGCTACATTCAGTCTCGGGCAGGGAACCCTAAGGTCCCACACTACGCCGACGTCGCCCAGTGCGCCCTGGATTGGATGGCTACCAAGACCCCGGACGACATCAAGCGCGCATTCCAGTTGTGTGACCTCATGCCCAAAGATACATTTGCAGCAGACACGCCCTAGTCACCGCTGAAGGAACTGCTCTCTACAGACCTGAACATGTGCATTGGAACAGCACCTACAAGTATCTACTCAACCAGGTTGACAACCAAGAGCAGCTCTCTCGGTCCGCCAGCGTGATACCATCCTGAAAACGAGCGGTCGAGCTTGTTCTACTGTCTGCTGCGCGGGGTCGGGGAACCATTAGCCGACTCCGTGCAGGAGTTGACGGAGTATATGCAGTCTCTCAGCGATCTCGCTGGGCTGATTGACTATGTTTACTTAGAGTATCGTGCAACGTGAAGTGGTACTGGAGGAGCTAGAGATGTATGCAGCGTCGAAGCTCCACAACGGGATCATCGACGCAAAGACAGTGGATGCAGAGCGCAAGTTGCTTTAGATCTACTCGTACACTGTAGACAACCCGACAAAGTGCGTGTGCCTCGTTCGCACAGGATCGTTCTTTGCTGTCGAGGTAAATGGTTATACAGTGTAGTGCTGGTGATGGTATCTGTGCCATTTGGCTGCGCAAACTTTGTACTTTTGTTCGTTTGGCAGCACACAGTGTGAGCTGCCAGCGCTTGCAGCAGACTGGCTGGCATCAGCACAATCGACATGATGACGTCCAGCACGGACGTGCGGTGTCTATCGGGAGCGCGATCCTGCAGGCATCGCACAGGACACATCGGCAAGCGACTGAGGGACCACACAGTAAACAAAGTGAGCTAGGTTCAGCGGGTATCGAGCGAGTATACGAGAGGGAAGAGCGAGGTCGAGTGGTTGGGCACGCCAGCGGCGCGCCTTACATATTTTTGCGTGTGTGTTTCTAATATGATACACCTTGCGTTTGTGAAAACGCAAATTGAATTCAGAGTGTTAGCTCAGCTCCTGTTGTCAAAGACCGGAGCCCGATCCCCCTGTTTCTGTCCCTTCGTTCTCCTAGTACCTCCCTAGTGGCGATGCCCATGTTTACCCTCGACGCAGGGGCAACATGACCACACATCAATTTTCCTACTGATGGCTCACTTCGTGTTGCGTCAACATGCAACTCATTTCGAAGTGCTCTTCGAAGTGAAATACGCAACATGCATCGGTGCTACCAACTTTGACGACCACACCACACTTCCCACCAAAAGCTGATATGACCAGTCGCCAACTTGTCCCGTCCAGGTACTGACAACTGTGGTACCTGACCCCTTGAAGTTACCTTCAATTGTGCCAACTTGATCATAGGAGGGGTAGATTACAGATTGCCGCCAATATATCAGGAACGAGTAGGCCGATCGAGCTGGGATTTTAACCACACACTTGTTGGAGCTCCTCGTCTCCACTGCCAATGACATACTCGCGGACCTTGATTGAAACATCTTCCAGCATGACTGTGAGTGGCTCTCAGGAGTTTTCGACCGTCTCCAACCCAGTCCAGGAGACCAGAAGCTTACGCTCTGCAGACTCTGCATTCATGCGATGCCCCACGATAGCTGTCACACCCAATATAGTGTCTTGGTTCGCAACATGCGCGACCAGCTCCTTACTTAGGTTGAGCGATGCATTCTCGAAAAACTTAATGCGCGACCCGTGCACCTCGTACTCGGCGCTATTGAGCAGGTGCTTGACGACGAACGAGTGCGACCGTTCCTCAGTGGCTTGAAACGGCCCAAACCAGCGAACCAACAGTTTGCCGCTGCTCATGCGCGTGTCCACACGAAACCACAGCACGTAGTCGCCCACCGTGAAGTTGCACGGCTGGCCTTGCTTCTGAACTTGCTGGTACAGCCGGCGGCGCTCCTTCTTGTCCTTCACCTCGGCATGCATCTCGCTGAGGCTTTGGCGGAGCGTGGCCAGGCTGTCGGAGACCTGGGTCATGCCCACAGCCCGTACTTGGTCCTTGTCCCCTGGTAGCAAGTTGGTGTCCAGCGGGGGAGGACATGCCAGCCCCGTGAAGAGCTCGACGGGAGCGTGGCCGCCCAGCGACTCTACTGGTGTGTGGTTCAGGTTCGCCTGGACGACAGGCAACAGGTAATCCCAGTTGCGTGTGTCGAGCGGCATCCCAAGCAGTAGTTTCCTCATGACGTGTAAGATATCACGGTTCAGCAGCTAAATTGTCCCATTCACCCACGGCGTGTAGACTTGAACGAATTGCTGGAGCCCTTTGATCCTCTGGCTGAGCTTGGCCATTAGCGTTCTCTTGAAATGGCTGTCATTGTCAGAAATTCATGCCTCAGGCATGTCAAAGCGTTTGTTCCAATCGAGCACGGCTGCCGCCGCCACAGCACTGGTGGGTGAGTCGCAGGCCACCAGCTCGCAAAAGTGCGTCAGCTCATCCTTGAGCACGAAAAGGTACTTGGTCGGGTCATAGGCCTCCCCCATAAACAGGTAGTTCATGTGAAGAGTCTCGTTCCTTTTGGCCACTTTGCGCGACTCGCCCCACGACCTCTCGAAGAGCTTCCCACCCTTGGGGTGCTTGCATAGCAGGCATTTACCCATGAAATGCTTCGCTCGGTAGGCCAGACGCTCGATTGCATACTTCCCTGCCAGGTGCTCCATCATGACTTGCTCGCCGCGATGCGCTTGAATACCGCAGTGCGCCACGATCATGATGCGCAAGATTAGCGACCGGTCCTTCCCGGAGACCAAGAGCTTGCTGTCTACGAATACGACGCCTTGCCGATCTTCATGCTGGCCCTGAAGGCTGATCAAATACTTGGCCTAGCTCCTTTTCACCTCTTCGAGGGACGGCCATACAAAACCGTCGTCTTGCAGCGGGCGCAGCACACTCAGCTCCGTTCAACATCTGGTAGTCACAGTCTTGACACTGACCATGCTTTTTGGCTCGCCTCGATCCAACCAGCGTGACGCCATGTCCGCCCAATGGTTGTGCACTCCACTGATATACTTGGTGTCATAGCAGTAACCAGTGAGCTTCATTGTCCAGCGCTGCAGCTTGCCCCACACGTGCTGCTTGACCTCCTCGCTCGGACAGAACACCTTGATGAGATTCGCGTGGTCGCAGTAGATGCTGAAACCACCTGCCCGTTGCAGCAGGTATTCCAGCTATGTGCATACAAGCACAACTGGATACGCCTCTTTCTCGATCACCGACCAGTTGAGCTGCGCGTCCTTGAAGGGCCTGCCCTTGCAGACGAGAAGTTCATGGTTCTGCTCATGGATCGGCACTTCACCTTTCTACTTCCTCACTTGGCTCACAATGACCGCCCAGCCTCGCTCAGAGGCGTCCGTGCACAGGCAGACCTTGACTGCGTCATCCGGAAAGGACAGCGTAGCTGTAGTCTGCAGTAGCGAGATGAACGAGCGGTAAGCGAGCTCCTCGTTCGGAGTACACGCCAGCGCTTCACTGACAGCGTGCCGCTTGCGGCGACTGTGCCCACACATTATATCATCGAATTTTTCTTGCAGTGGTGCCGCAGCATGCCCGTAGTCCGCCACAGAGTCACGCAGCCACTTCCCCGCACACAAGAAGTGCTGCAGTTTTCCGGTGTTCACCGGCAGAGGTAGTGACTGCAAGGTAAAAACACGCTCCGGGTTGTGGGTAACCCCAGCACCATCGATGATCTTGCCACACCATGTCACTTTCTGGGCATAGAAAGTACCCTTGCTCACATTGAGCTTTAGGTTGTGACGGGGCAGGCGCTCAAAAAAATGTCTGAAGCACTTGTCCAAACTCCTCGTGCGTCTTGGTGTAGAGAACAACATCGTCCACGTAGACCAGTAGGTTCGTGTGCAAGATAATCGCAAATTTTGTCTGCATTGTGGCCTGGAAATGCATGGCTGAGTCAACCGCATCTTGCGGCACCCGCGTAGGTGTGTAGATGCCTTCATCCGTCTGGATACTGATGATTTCCTGCGAGTCTTGGGCCAATGGAAGCTGTCAGAGCCCCTTGAACATGTCGAACTTCGCCATGACTACGGCCCCACTGACACTGCTGGTTACCAATGCCAAGTTCGGGACAGCAGCAGCAATGGGTACAGTCATCGCGTTTACTGGGCGATAGTCCGCAGCGACTCGAAAGATCACACCGCTACCGGCCTTGCGTACCGGGATAGCTGCACAGGCCCAACGGCTCGCAATATTGAACTTGACCAGACCAACCTGCTGCAGTTTAACCTTAAACACCCACAGAAAGTCACTTTGTATCAGCGGGTAGCGTCGCGGCTTTCAACGAAACGGCACACTGCCTTCCTGCAACTGCACCCGATATGACTCCACTCGGGCGAACCCGTCGGCACCAAGTCTATCTCCCCAGACGTCAGCATAATCTAGCACAGTAGTGCGTAGAGTCAGCACGAGGGCGACTGGGAGACACTGGACTCGGCCTCAGTCACTTGTGCACGTAGCTGCTCGTCCATGCTGTTCACCTCGTCGTACGCCACCTCCGGGTCTTCTGGGATGTCGTCTCTACCCTCAGGATCGGTGCTTCCCCCAGCTAGTTGCTCTATCATGTGATCCACATCAATGCCCAGCACCTTCAGCGTTTCGTTTCCGAGCAAAACCTCGTCATCTTCGCCAGGAAGCACGAGGAAGTTGGCATCCCGGACATGGACGGGGCCTGCAGCGATTCCAAGCAGGAGGCAAAGCGTGCATCGCTGCGCGCACGGCACCTCTTGCCCACCAGCCAGATTCACCACAACTGGCTGCGGCAACCCACAGACCTTGGCATCGCTGTCGACTGCCTGGAGCTCATGTAGCGCTTTTTCTGACAGGACACTGTAGTTTGCACCGCTGTCTGCTCGAAACGGAAGCTCGAGTAGGTCATTGATGACCATGCACTGCGCCTTGGGCATAGCCGCGACTCTCACAGCCCTTGGCTTCCGCGTTTCCTTCTTCGACTTCAAAGCTGCCACCTTTTGCTCGGCAGTAGCAGTCGGACAACCTCGGAAATAGTGATTGCCCCTGCACACCCAGCTATCTTCTCGTGGCCCCTGGGGTAGTGGCTTGCGGTTTGGCTTGGCCTCTGGCCCTGGTTTGGCTTTTGCCTTGGCTGCACCAGCCTTCCCGTCACCGCTGCCCTTGGTAGCTGGGCGCTTATCCGGCTTTTCCTCAAACTGCATCAGGTAAAAATGCTGCTGAATAGTAGCCCGTTCCAAAATCAAATCTCGGAGGGCCAGGTCATCGGACTTTGTCTCTCGACGCTGAATATTCTCCAGCCTCTCGATTCCCACGCATAGCATCGGTTATGGCAATCCACCAATCAGAAGCTTGCATCTCAGCTTCATTCGGTCCAGGTACATGCGATCGTCCGGCGAACCCGGGCCCAGCATGGCTTTGAAGCCATTGTCCTGGATGAGCTTGTCGAACTGCACGAAGTAATTGAGTACTCGCGCGTCCACGTTCGCTTCACCCAAACCCATCTTCAGGTTGTTCTTGAATAAAGCCTCCATATCGGGGATGTACCCATTCTGGAGTGTGCCGCAGCGCTGTTGAATCTTCGCCATTGTATCAGCGTCGTTCACCTCGCCCAGCGATTTGCGGAATACATAGCGTGCTAGATGGTCCATAATGCGCGGCTCGATAGAGTCGCGGATGGTTACGACAGCCTGCTCAAATGACTCGTTGCTTGAGTTTCACTTCTGTCGGATCTTGTCCTCGTAGCGGTGCCGCTCGCGCTGTCACTTCATCAGTGACTCCTGGTTCCAAGCTGTCAGCAATGGTGCGCTGACAAACTCATACACCGGCTGCGGGATCGTCATCTCGATATCGTTGTCAGCGGCCACTTTGAAACGAGGCTTCTTTGTCGTTTCGCGCGCTCCTTGCCCGTCGATCTCGCCCTTGGTGATGCCCTTGGATCCTCGTCGACTGCCGGTTGGACTGTGGGTTCTTGCGCCAAAGTTAACTTTATGGTAAACCCTGCGTTTGTGAGAAAGCAAATTGAATTCTGAGTGCTAGCTCGGCTCCTGTCGCCAAGGACCGGAACCCGATCTCCCTGTTTCTGTCTCCTTCGTCCTCCTAGTGACTGCCTAGTGGCGATGCCCATGTTTGCCCTCGACGCAGGAGCAACATGACCATACATCAATTTTCCTACTGATGGCTCACTTCGTGTTGCGTCAACATGCAACTCATTTCGAAGTGCTCTTCGAAGAAAAATACGCAGCATGCATCGGTGCTACCAGCTTTGACGATCACATCACACCTA
>JAADYJ010000787.1:0-14562 GCA_023338205.1 Halophytophthora polymorphica
CAAAATGTACCAGACACACAGACACACGCCGGCGCAGGAGAAGTGGACGTGGAGCTTGGCTTGGCCACGGAGGCCTCAGCTCTCAACCTCCCAGAGCTCGACCAGCATCCACACACAGGCGACGAGCAGTAACGCCAGACGCAGGACAAAGCCCGGCAAGCCAGTTCATGCCACCACTCTGTCTGCCTTTCCACACCTGTTGTTCCTGCCTCAATTGACGCTGTGCATCTTGCTGAAGCGCGCGCGGGCCTCGACGTACTCAGAGTAGGCATCGCGCTTGCGGTGGCGACTCGTGTCCTTGTCGCGGTTCATGCCGGCCATCTCGTCGTCGTACACAAAGGCGCGCTGTTGAATCGACGCTAGCTTCTCCGAGCCGCCCGGGATGCCCCGTAGGATGCCTTCCATGTGGCCGCGCTTGGCAATTGGCACGCGAGACGGCGGCGTGTCCATGGCGGCTGCTGCAGCCAGCTCGCTCGCCGCATTCGCGTTGGGATGCGGCGTGTCAGCGCGACTGCCGTCTTCCTTGAGCAGGAGGTTGGGGCGCAGGGGCTGCACTGGGTGCTTGGCTGCGGCCGCCACGACCGAGAAGCCCTTCTTGGCGTGTCGAGGCTCCGTCAGCACGAAGGTCTTGGGCAGCGTCTTGGCAAAGGCGCCCTCGCGAGTCGCTGACTGCTCGGCAAACTGCTGCGCTGAGCTCCTGGGGACACGAGTGAGCGCAGGACGAGAGTAAGAAGTGGCGAGAACGCACCCGGCATGCTTTGGCTGCTTGGTCGACGGAGAGACCAGAGTCACGTACCAGTCCGTCTTGTGGCCGTAGGTGATCGGGTTGCTCACGCTGATGGTGTCGGCCAGCGCGGCCAACTCGCGGTCCAGCGCGTCTCCGTCCATTCTCCTCGGTCTTTCGCGCTGTACGGAGCGAACTTGAGCCTACAGGAAGGCTGTGGCTGGCGATAACTCGTTGGTAATGCCGAGCAGCGCCGTCACCGCCCTCGACAGCTATTTCCACTGGGTTTTTCGCTGCGCCTGCTCTCCTTCGTCTCGCCTTGCCAGATTTAGAGGACGTTCGAGGTTCTGCTTGTCTTCGACCACCTGCAGACACAACGCACCATGCAACCCAAGGCCAACACACGACAAAGCACACGTACAAGTGGGATTTGCGCTTTACCTGCCGCGCTGAGCCCTCCCAGCGTCTCGCTCGCGGTCTCGGGCAGCGGTCTAGACGCAGGACTGGCGGTCTACCTGTCTCCTTGACGCCGAGCGCTCGCTTGGCGGTCGTCTCGGCTTCAGATGAGGCTCTCGGCTGGGTCGACTTGGCCTGACGCGCTTACACCAGCGGCTCCAGGTCCATCTCGACCACAGACGTGGGGTTGAGCAGGTCGAAGTTTCTCAGCACCTGCGGATGCAGCACGCCAAAGGTGCCCAGACGCAGCGGCTTGGCCTCTCCGTTGTGCAGCGTCAGGTTCGCGCAGCGGCCGGGAAAGTACGTGGCGTCCTCGGCGGCCGAGATGGTGTAGTACTGCTCCGTGCCCGCGGCCATCTCCAGCGCCGACGGGATGCCCATGAGCTGCATGATGCGGTCCACGAGGCCGTGGATGACCTCAAAGCCGTCCGTCGGGCCCGTGTAAGCCGCGCAGATGCGGCGCACGTTCTTGGCGCCCACGTCCGAGGCGTCGTCCTTGACCACAACGTCCGAGATCTCGAAAAGCTTGAGGCCGTCCTTGACCGACATGGACTTGTTGTTCTGGATGGTCTTGAGCACGCCCGGCAGCATCGAGGTGCGCACCACCTCGAACTCGATGGTGGCTGGGTTCGACAGCACCACGGCGCTCTTGCCGTCGTCCTTGCGGTTTAGGAACTCAAAGTTCTCGGCGTGCGAGCACAGGCCATGCGTGAGCAGCTCGATGTAGCCCGCGCGGCTGATCTCGTCACGCAGCAGGTCACCCAGCTTGTTGAGCGGCTGCGCCATGCCGATGGTCTGCGTCGTCGGGATGGTCAGCGGGATGTTGTTGAAGCCGTAGGCGATGCCCACGTCCTCGATCACATCCACCGGGTGCAGGATGTCTGAGCGCGTAATGGGCACCTCGGCCTCCAGCTTCTTGCCGTCACTCGAGGCCGTGGCGCTCAGCTGCATCTTGTCGCAGAGCTGGCAGATGCGCTTCATGTCCAGGTTCACCGGCTCGCCCTTGCCGAAGAGCATCGAGAAAATGTCCTTCACGTTCACCTCCACCTTGCGCTGGCTGAGGTCGGGCGTGAGCTCGCTCGGACTCACGCTCTCGTCCTCGTAGACCACCTGCACGGGTTCCACCGTGAAGGGCTTGGCGCAATACTCGGAGAACATGGCGATCATCGTGTTGAGCACCACCTTGGCCTTCGTGATGTCCGTGGCCGTGCACTCGATGAAGACGTTCTTCGTCTCGAGCGAGATCTTGGAGTGCTCGCCATTGATAATGGGCGGCAGAGACAGCACCACGCCGTTCTTGTCCGTGATCACGGGGTACACGGGTGAGTCATAGATGATGTCCGTGTACGGCTTGATGTGCTTCACGTCCACGTTGGTGCGGTAGAAGTCCAGCAGCTCCTTGGCCTCGAACTCCTTCGTCTGGCTCAGCGGCACGAACTTGATCTCGTGCGGCGCCAGCGCCTACAGCAGCACAGCATAGCGAACAGCACCGCAGTAGTCAGCACCATCGTCGGGTAGAGACGCATAGTAACCTAGTAGCGCAGAGGCAGCGTACATTGTAGGTGAAGGGGCCCTCCACGGTGTCCAGGTCGTGCGTGCCGATGGCCACCAGCGTCCGTCGACGGCAAATGTTCTGGTGCAGCTTGTCCTGCAGGTCGATGAAGCTACAAGCACAACGCAGACACGTGGTATTCATTTAGCTGTCCACCGCCAACAGCACAGACAGCAACGCAGAGCTGGAGTCGAACGGGACGCCACCAAATGTGCTCGCACCTGTCGTAGCGCTCCTGCGTGAACTGCACGTCGCGCAGGATGGCGGACACCACGAACGGCCGCACCAGCTGCAAGCGCAACAAATCAGACCCACACACACGCGCGCGCGCAGACGCCATAAGGTTAGCGCGGCGTCATCTTCCGTGCGCTGTGAGAGCCACGATGCGTGCGTACCTTGGTGTTGGGCTTGACAGTGATCTGGTGCGGGCCGGCGGCGCGCGGCGCCAGCTGGAAGACCGGCGGGCGCTCCTTCTCCAGGAAGATGCGCAGCGCGCGCGCGATGCCCTCGACGCAGAGCAGGTCGTAGCGGTTGGCCGGCACGTCGATCTTGTAGATGACGTCGTCCGAGTGGGCCGAGAGGTCCTTGTCGCCGCCCTGCTCGCGCTGCTTGAGCTGCTTCTCGCTCGTGATGTCGTCCAGCTCGATGCCGAACTCGAAGCACAGCACGTCGAACTCCTCGTCCGTGTACGTCTGGCCCAAGGCCGCGAACAGCTCGTCGCGCTTCACGCCCACGGTCGGCATCCTGCTCGCGCTTTGGTTCTCGTACTCTGCTGCTTCGCGTCCTGCGCTTTCTGGGCAAATGGGGGCACTCGAAGCCGCTGATCTCCACAGATTCGTCCGGCGTGGACCACATAAACTTTCTTCGAGCTGGCCGACGAGCTCGGATTGGTTGAAAGCTGGTTGCATTACAGCCAATTAGACTAACGTTAGAGGGCTTTTGCTTAGAAAATCGCTGAACGAATCAGAGGACAGGAATGTGGTCGGCCCGAATCGGCGGAAGGTTGTGCGAAGGTCGCTTGAAGGCCGACACACGAAGAGACGCGCCGTTTCGCGTCCGCTGCATCGCGAGGCAAGAAGACCATTACGCGACGTGCAGCTCTGTCTCCTCCAAGCTTGCTGCTGGCTGGCCCGAGAAGCTGCGCGCTGAAGAGCAGCAAGCATGCAGAGCACTCGGGCAGAGGGCGGCCCGCAGGCGGAGCGCTCGCGGCGCATCGAGACGCAGGGCTACCTCCAGGAACGCCCGTCGTTCGCTAGCTTACCCGACCGAGATGTAAACCCCAAGACGGGCGGTAGAAGCGAAGAAGGTGTCGAGTTTGCCACCGCCGCGCTGCTGAAGCAACAGGAGAGTCGCAGCAGCACAGCAGCTGCATCGGCGTGTGCGGGTGGCTGCTGCGTGGAGAGCGCGCGGCTCGGAGACGAGCGCGACTTCCTGCGTAAATATGTGGAGAGACTGCTTGGGCAGCTACGCGGCTTACTGCAGCGTTACGGAGAGCTGGACCGCCTCAAGGCGCTAGCGGACCCGGGTGACTCGGCTTCCGATGACGGGGAAGGCCGGTTAGAGCGCATGGCACCTTGGCTCACTTCGTCCGAGTACACGAACCCGCTCTTCCAGGCTTACGACCTCAAGATCCAGGAGCTTGTACGCTGTTTCGTTCCGCGGTAGAACAGAGCAATCTGCAGTGTGTGGCGTGTGGCTGATGTGCGTCGTCTTGTGTGACGCTAGGAAGCCTCGATGGCCGAGAACAAAAAAGCTCTGGACCGTGTCGTGGCGCGCGCCGAAGGCCTGGCCAATGAGAACACCACGCTGCGGCAGTGAGCAGCTCGACTCGCAGTACCTGTTCATGATGTCACTGCTGCGCATACATGAAACTCATACTTCATGGATCTCGTGCTTCGTGTCAGGGAGCTGGAGACCGCGGGCGAGAAGATGGTGTTGCGCATGCAACACGAGCCGAAGGGTGCTCTGGATGACGACCTGCTCAACCTACCGCTGAATGACACAGACAGCGGCGAGTACTTGGGCGAGATCAATGAACGCATCGACGTGCTCATGGCGGAGAACAATATGCTCATGGAGCAAGTGTCGCTGCAGGACGACGAGCTGGGCGCCATGAAGAAGGACCTGGCGGACCGCGACGCGCAGCTCCAGGTCATGGCGCAGAACTTCAATGAGGCGACGTTGGCCCTGCAGGAGCTGCGGGACGCCTGCACACAACTTCGAGAGGAGAAGACGCACTGCGAGCGCCAATTGCAGCGTTACGCTGCGTCGATCGCACAGTTGGAGAGTGCCAAGGAGGCGCTTGAAGGCCAGATCGACGGCGCCAAGGGTGAGCGCAGTGAGATGGAGGCCCAGTTGGAGGAGTACGAGACGATGCTTCAAAACGTCAAGAAAGGAGCTGAACGCAAGGACGAGCGCTTCTCCGAGAGGTACCAGAACGTATGTGTTCGTCTACGAGAGCTCACGGACGCGCTACAGGACAAGGACAAAGCTGTGGACGAGCTGCAGGAGCAGAAGACAGCGCTGCAGACCGAGTTGGACGCCGTACGGCAGGACTGCGAAGGGATGCTCAACGTCCTCACCAGCATGGAGAAGCAGCTCACGCAATACTGCGCCCGGGAAGACGCTGTCGCAGAGGTAGCTAGCCGATCGGCACAGCCTCTTCCCAATCTGGAGGATTTGTCTTCTATTGAGGCTCACATCATCTCGCGTGGTTCTTGGATACTATCATGTTCAGCTGGCGGTTGAATGTAAGGCCAAGGTGGAGGAGGCCGTTCTGGAGAAGGAGGAGATTTCGGCCCGCGAGCAGCAGAGTCGGCGCGAGATCGCCCGGCTACTGGTACAGCTGCGTACCCAGGCCGAGGCGCACGTCAAGGCACAAGACGAGAGTTCAAATACAGTGCAGCACAAGCATGAGACTGAACTCAATGCTCGGGAGCAGGAGATCCGATCGCTCAGCGCCGAGCTCGTGCAGCTACGAGCAAAAGTGGACACCACGACGCGTACCCAGAAGGAAGCGGATCGAAAGCTCGTGGACGCACTGCGCCGTGCCAAAGACTCGTCCGCCGCCTTCGAGGTGCGTACTGTCGTCCTCGACTCGCCTCACTCCTCACCCTTGTACTCACGCTTTCCATGGTGGACGTTGGTGGACGTTTGCAACCCGTAGAAGAAGCTCCAACAGCTCAGCGAGCGCGCGTCCTCCGCGGAAGAAGCACGAGACGTGGTACGCGGCCTCGTTCAGCGTCGTGTAGTGCCCCGGCGCTCTGTCTAGGTGAACTTATGGCCGCGAGACGACGTGCTCATGTTTGTAGGCGAGCCACGTAGAAGCCGAGTACCTTGAACGCATCCGAGCCAAGGAGGACGCGCTGACCAAGCTGCGTGGCGAGTTCCGCGACCGCGGACAGGAGTTGAGCGTACGAGTGTCTTGCAGCCCTGGCTTGATCCTTGTTTGTCGTGGTTTTGACCGACTTTGGGCTGTTGGTGCGCTGCTGTGGATGCAGGAGAAGGTGAGTTCGCTGGGGCGCGAGCTGGAGCTGCGGCGCACAGAGGCCCGAGAGGCCAAGGACGAGAGCGAAGAGCAGCACCGCAAGGTACAGATGCTGAGCGAGCAGCTGAACAAGGTCAAGGCGGACTGCGCCGGCCGCTTCACGGCCGAGTTGGAGCTGCTGCGCCAGCAGAACCGTGACGTGAAGGCTCAAGCCGCCGAGCTGGAGTACCGACTCGCACAGACCAAGAAGGAGGCAGCCACGGCGCTCGAGACTGCGCGCAACGAACGTGAACGCGGCGAAGTGCGGCTTGTAGCGGAGGTGGAGAGTCTCAAGGCCCGGGTCCAGACGCTCAAAGACGAGCGTAGGCGCACTGACGCCAGTCACCAGGAGACGGACGCGCGGTGCTCAGTGTTGGGCTTGAAGGTGCAGCAGCTCACGCGGGACTTGAGTGACGCCAAGGAGCTGCTGCTGGAGCAAGAGCATGCCTGCGAGGACAGCGACCGAAAGGTAGCCGAGCTGAGCTCGCAGCTCACGGCGGCGTTGTCCAAGCAGCAGCAGCTCTATCGCCAGGAGCGCGAGTTGAGAACAGCGCTGGAGAGATTGACGCTCGAGAAGACGAGGATGGAACGCGAGACCGTTCTCAGTCGCAAGAAGCTGGAGGAGTACCGTGCCGAGAGCTACACCCACTCACAGTCCTATTCGCGTGGTAGCACTAGAGAGAGGAACTTCGAGCGGAAGGAGCAACGTAGTGCCAGTAGCACACACGACGGTAGTTCGGAGAAGTTTGACCCGGCGGAAAAGCCCGAGATTCGCTACCAAATGGCATCGTAGTGATTATTCCAAAGCCGCACGTCGTACGTTACGAGTCTTGAGCTTTTCTGTGGCCAACTGTAGCCACAGAAGACGCTTGGTGTTCCATGGCTGCTTCAACTATGCGCAAGTTCGCTCAGACGCAGCACCACTTGGTATAACTTGGGTGCGTGCTCATTTGGAGAACAGCAGCGTGGAGTTGGTGCCGCCAAAGCCGAACGAGTTGGACAGCACGGCACGCAGCTCCTTTTCCTGTGGCTCGTTCGGAACGTAGTTGAGTGTGAACTCGTCCGTCGTCTCCGCAAGGTTGAGCGTCGGAGGCATCACATTCTACCCAGGAACAATATGTCCATCGAAACGTCCGTGAGCTCATAACAAAGGGTTCCGCTACCTTTGTTCCGGAGATCCACAGCACAATCCATCGCAAATCCGCTTGTCAAACACGTACATGATGGAGGGCCTTGAGTGCGAAAATGGCCTCAACTGCACCCGCAGCGCCCAACAAGTGGCCCACAGCTCCCTGCACTCAACACAACGGCATCCGACGAGCATTAAGTACACGAGGACGAGCTCAAAACTAGACGCATAAATGGACAGTGTAAGCAGACTCGTACCTTGGTGGAAGACATGCCCAGGTGGCTAGCATGGTCGCCAAACACCGCCTTTACAGCCTCGTTCTCAGCACGATCGCCCAGCGGGGTAGACGTGGCGTGGGCGTTGATGTAACCCACGTCAGACAGAGAGAGGCCCGACTGCGCAAGCGCAGCTTTCATGGCTCGTTGGGCTCCCTCGCCGTTTTCTGGCGGAGCCGTCATGTGGTGGCTATCACCGCTGAGACCATATCCGCGCACTTCGCCGTAGATCCGCGCGCCGCGCTTCTTGGCATGCTCGTACTCCTGCATCCCGAATCGCAATCGAGCCAACGTTGTAAGTCGAGGAGATAGGAGAACATACCGTTCGAATGTCCAGAATCTAGACGCTTGAAGGCCATGCACGCACCTCGAGGACTACCACGCCGGCGCCTTCTCCCATGACAAAGCCATCGCGCTGCGAGTCGAACGGTCTGGACGCCTCGCTCGGACTGTCGTTGAACTGGTTGCAGACGGATAAAGAGCGACAAGAACTGAGTCATGCCCACTCACACCCCAGTCGCACGTGTAGTGCAAGCCCACGAGCAAATCCACAACGCTCACGAACATACCTTGGTCGAGAGCGCCTGCGCTCGCAGGAAGCCGCACAGGGAGATCTCGTTCAGCGAAGCCTCGGTGCCACCGGCGACCATGACGTCGGCGTCTCCAAAGCGAATGAAACGCGAGGCATCCCCGATACTGTGGCTGCCCGTAGCGCAAGCGGTCACACACGAGTGGTTCGGCCCCTAAAACCAGCACATTCCCATCCACCCGCGTCACGATGCAGCAACATAATCAGTTATACGAGTGCATCAATGTTTGATGCGCGCTGACGTCGTCTTCATCCAGCGGTTCGAACCTTGAGACCGTGCTCAATGCTCACTTGGCCCGCCGCGAGGTTGATGAGGATACGGGGGATGAAGAACGGGGACACACGACGGTATTTCTGAGATGACAAGTGGAAGGAACGAGTCAGCACACGATTTGCTACGTCATGGCACGAGACAGTAAAGGCCGGCGAGACCTTGTCTTTGATGAGCTGCCCCACGTCCACAATCTCCTGGATGTTGCCGATCCCCGCTCCGATCGCCACGCCCTATCGTGCCGCAGTCATAGCTCCATTAGATAGGAGTACATGCAGCACAGCCAGCGTTTGTCAGAAGCTGCGGGTTGTACAAACCGCTCGCTCGCGCTCTTCGTCCGATTTCGGCGTCCAGCCCGAGTCCTTGATCGCTTCGTCCGCTGAAAGCAACGGGACCAACAGTGGGGGCATCCGGTATCAGCAGAGAGATTCCAGGCGTAAAAGATGGACACAAAGCCGAGTGGCGCAGTCTATGAGACCTGCAGCGAGCGCAAAGGCGATAAAGTCCACCTCCTGGGCACGAAAATGCTTCGGGTTGGCCCAGTCCTTGGTGCGGAAGGCATGCTCGCCCTCGCCGCGCGGCACAGGCGCGCCAATCGTGCACTTGAGCCCCGTGTCCTTCATCGCATCTAGTGTCTGCATAGAGTAGCATTTCCATCGATGCGCAGGAAAGAAAGCAATGGGTGAGCATGTAAGACGACGGTTGTTGGCGCCTTGCAACTCGACGCGGGGCGTACTTGAACGGCGCATTGCGAGCCCAGCAGTGCCTCCCAGGAGCGCTGGACGCCCACACCGAAGGGAGTGACGGCGCCCATGCCTGTCACCACCACGCGGCGCGTGGGAACCGGCGGCGGCGCCGCGAACGAGAGCTGCGAGAAGCCCCGCGCCCATGCCGATGGAGCAGCAGCACCAGCCTTCAGCATCATGATTGCCCAACTGGATTTCGAAACCGATAACTGTCATTGGCAGATAACGCTTCTTCAAATTGAAGATTATTGTCTTGAACTCGCCCCATACAAAAGCCAAGTACTTGGTTTTTGTATGCACGAAACCCCTGTCAGACCTTATCGCCGAGAAGGAAAATTGCAACAAGAAGCATGGAGCTGGCGGGAGGAAGCGCTCCCGGTACGCGCTGGGCGGCGTCCTTCGGGTTGCATGGCAGCGTCCTCACTGCTCAGAGGCAGCGCTACGCCCTGCTGAAGGATCAGCTGGTGTTCAAGGTCGATGCCGCCGCCAGCACCGATCCGTTGACGGCCTTGACGAGCTCCAACGCCGGCCACGGAGAAGCTAGCGAGGAAGATGCAGACAAAGCCGGCGAGCCCGAGGCAGCTATGTCACCATCCGACGGAGTGAGCGGTCGTCGGGCTTCGGGGGCCTCGCAAAGCGTGGAGGCTGGCGGTGGCGCGAACTGGGCGCAGTACTTCACGGACGAGAGTTTGCTGGAGGAGATCAACACGGACTTGAACCGCCTGTACCCCGTGGGCAACGAGAGCTTCTTCCAGAACGACATGTACATTGGCGCACTGCGACACGTGCTGTTCGTTTGGTGCCGGTTGCATCCAGACGTAGCTTATCGTCAAGGCATGCACGACGTGGCGGCCGTGGTGCTCTACGCGTTCTTACAATCTGCCAACGACGGCGAGAAGCTCAGCGAAGAAGACCAAGAAGCTGCTCCACCTGCCATGAAGAAGGAGGTGGAAGCCGACACTTTCCTGGTGTTCGAGGCTATTTTGCTCTTCCTCAAACCCTTCTACGAGGTCGTCAAGTCGCCTGTGCCGGATAATCTCAGGCGATCTTCGTCCGTGGACGGTCAGAACGATCGACGCCTGTTTTCAAGCTCCACTTTCAAGGTGGACGACGACCCACACTCGCTCTTTGGCGAGTCGAGCACCAAGATATCGTCGTCTCCGAGTTCCGGAAAGGCAGTGGATGGCGGTGAACGTGGCAGCCCAAGCGGCCAACGCAAAGCTCAGCCGGCGCTTCATCGTCTGTGTCATCATCTTCAGTACGAGTTACTGCGTCAGAAGGACCCGCAGCTGTACTACCACCTTCAAAACCTGGAGATCGTGCCGGAGACATACAGTCTTCGCTGGATCCGCCTCCTCTTCGCGCGGGAGTTTGCATTTGGCGAACTCTTCTGCCTCTGGGACGCCATGATCATGGACGAAAGCCGCGCTACGATCGAATTCCCTGACCTCAGCAAACACGACAACCCGGAATCACCCGCAAATCTCCACCGACTTCCCAAGCTTGTGCATCGCGAAGATGGGGAGGAAGAAGCGGCCTGGATGGGCTTTCCACTGCTGCGCTACCTGTGTGTGGCCAAGCTATTGCAGCTATCTCCGATGCTACTCAAGAGCGACAACACGGGCTGTCTACGCTTGCTGATGCATGCCCATCAAACCTCAGAGGGAGACGGGGAGCAAGGTGGTGATGGCCCAGCAGAGCGACAGCGACACGCCTTGGAGCTCACGAGGTTTGCCAAGATCTTGCAGAACCCCATGCTGGAGGAACAAATGGAGGACGAGCACCAGAATGCGGAGCTCGCAAGTCCACCGAACTCGTTGGAGGTGGTTCAGTTTCAGACCGGGTCGCTCGGGGTCGTCCTAACGCCAGCAAACCAGCCGTTCGAGGATCGTTTAGCTGTGAAGAGCTTCACCCGTGACGCGACAAAGAGCGACGGTGTCGGGCAGGCCCAAGCGAGTGGAAAAGTGCAGCTTGGAGACATCTTGCAGTCCATTAACGGCGTGCCCATCGTTGGCATCACCACCGAAGAGGTCAAGCGCCGACTTCAGCTTATCGACCGCCCCATTCACATTGGTTTTCGCCGTCGGGGCGAAGTCTTGGGCGACGACAGCAGCACAAACCGAGGATCTGCTGCGTCGTCAAGCTCAGCCGGCCATGACGCGCCGCTGTCCGAGCTGGTGGGGCCCGTGTTCCTACCTGGCGAAATGTGTTACGCCAAGGTGGAGACGAGCATCCAGCGCCTGGTGCTTTCTCATGACGACTCGTGTCTAGCCCACCACATCAGCGGGAGGCTGTTCATCACGAGCTACCGGTGTTTCTTCACTCGACTCCTGGGTCGCGGCGAGATCGAGTGGCAGGTGCCCGTGCTCTCCATCACATCCATTGAGCGCGTGAACCCCAATAGCTCCAATTCGCTGGCATCAGGCGCCGCCAGCTTGGCCATGGAGACTGCACAAGTCGCCATGGGCTTTGCGCCCGACGACACGTACAAGGTGGTGATCCGCTGCAAGGATCTGCAGGTGGCACGGCTGTCCTTCGCAGACCACAGCGAGTACAGCAAGCTGGTCAAGTGCCTGAGCTGTTTGGCCTTCCCCGCGAGTCTGCTGGACGCGTTCTGCTTCTCGTATTCCCCGACGGTGGCACCATCGGAGGAGGTACCGTTCGACATTCGGCGGGAGTATCAGCGCATCGGACTGCTCTCATTCCCGGACCATCTGCGCTGCATCGACCAATCCTCTCGGTATATGCTTTGCGATACGTATCCCCAGCACGTGATCGTACCAGCAGACATCTCGGACGTGCGCATCAAGGCCGCGGCCGCTTTCCGCTCGCACTCGCGTCTCCCGGTTGTGAGTTGGATCCACCGTGGCAACGGTGCCACTATCACACGGTCCAGTCAACCGCTTGTGGGGCTCAAGTCGGCACGTAGCGCAGAAGACGAGCTGCTGGTGCAATTGCTCTGCTGCTCGAGCACCAAGCGAGCCTTTGGCAAGTACGTGATCATGGACGCTCGTAGCCAGCTGGCCGCCGTGGGCAACAAGGCCCTGGGGAAGGGCACCGAGATCTCGAGCAACTACAGCGGCGCCCGGCTCACCTTCATGAATATCGACAACATCCACGCCATTCGACAATCGCTGAGTTCGCTGGCATCGGTCTTCGAGCCCCGTAAGGGCGTGGGCGAGGACAGCTCCAGTAGCTTTTACGGCAGGATCGAGAGCTCCGGCTGGCTGCGCCACGTTCGGCTGGTGCTCAAGGCGTCAGTGGAGCTGGCGCGCACGGTGCACAATGGCACGTCTGTGCTCACGCACTGCAGTGACGGTTGGGACCGCACGGCGCAAATGGTGGCTCTGGCTGAGCTCATGCTGGATCCGTATTACCGCACGCTACGCGGTTTCCAGGTGCTGGTGGAGAAGGAATGGTGCAGCTTCGGCCACCAATTCGCGCTGCGCTGTGGGCACGGACGCAGCGACACGGGCAACGACCAGCGCTCGCCCGTCTTCTTGCTCTGGATCGACTGCGTGTGGCAGTACGTGCGCCAGTTCCCCACCGAGTGCGAATTCAACGAGAGTTTGCTGCTGGCGCTGGCCGACCACGTGTACTCGTGCAAGTTCGGGACCTTCATGTTCGACAGCGAGCGACAACGGTACGCCCACTGTGTGTTGCCAAGAATGCGAGCGTGCTTGTGGATGGGAGGAACTAAGAGCTCGTTGTCGCTGCAGGAAGGACTTTTTTGCCAAGCACCGCGCCGTCTCCATCTGGAGCGAGATCAACAGTCAGAGCGACCGCTTCAACAGCCACATGTACGCGCCCAGCACCGAGCGCGCGGGCGTCCTCTCGCCCAGTACGCTCTCCAAGAACATCAAGTACGTGGCCTTCCTGGGCTGCAGTCTGAGTCGTCTTGCCTCTCGTGGTGCGTGTGCTGTGCTTGTTGCGTTTGCTGACGCTGCGTCGTGGTTGTGTGTCGTGCTGAAGACTGTGGAAGGGCTACTTTTGCCGCTGGGACCCCACCGTCATCCCACCCGTCCCGGCACTCCAGTACTATTGAGGGTGTCCTACGTGCGCTCTTGGATTCGAGACTGAGAAGCGGGGGCCGGTTTGCGGTTGCAGCGAGAGGGAGAATGGGTGAGTTTTCCGCCGATGGAGGGCGGTTGGTGCTAGCCGAAAAATCTGCGTCTCCATACGGCACAGCGCACATGTCCTCCTCTGCCTTTAACTGGAGCGCACGTGGCGAGGGCGACAAGAGATGTCCAGCGCCAATGCGTGGTGCTGCCTGTGTGCGCCTCAATGCTTCGCCCCAACGCCTGTATGCACTGATAGCCCGCGCTGTGCGAAACCAAGCGCGAGGTGGCCAACAATTAGGCAATTTATGGGTGAAGAGATCCCGAACGGAGGCGTATCGCACTCCTGGCGAGCGGCTCTACGTGCAGTTCCAGTCGACGGGTGCCGCGTCGAAGCTGCTTGGCGTGGGTCTTCATAGCGCCCACTGACGAATGATGCTTGCTTTCTGCCGGCGATGCCACGAAAGACCGTGCACCTGGACACTACCGCCTCTTTGCTAGGCCGCCTACATCCGAGGCTCGACGCTCGACGCCACGACCTGCTTGAAGGCGTCCAGATTCCGGATCGGATGAATGTAGCCCCACACCCGCAATGTAGGCCGACGGCTCGTAGAAGCCCCCGGTCTGTGAGCTCTTGGTGCAGCCCGCTGTGACGCAGCGCGGGCCGCCGCCGTGCGCCTTGCACAGTGCGTTCGACCGCGCTTGCTTGCCGCACCCGGGCCACGAGCACAGCCGCCGTACCCTCTTATGGGGCGTTGCCGTCGCCGTGGCCGCCTGCTTGGCCCTTGCCAGCGCCACGCCGTCTGTTGCGCCCATGGAGGCGGACGTGGAGGACGACACCGTGAAGGCCGACTGCGAGCAGACCGTCTCCAGTGCGCCCAGGGGTGCGTCCGAGGGCTCGAAGCCCCAGTTGGCGGTGGGCGTGGCCGACGACGCGTTGAATGTCCAGTTGGTGGCCAGCATGTCGTGGTTGTCCGTGGCGTTGTAGGTGCTGCTGTTCGTGACTTGTTGCTGCTTGTGTCGCTGGCTGACGGGTTCTGCTTGATGAGTCGCGTGAGGTTCTCGTTGTGCGGGCCCGTGCGCTTGAGCCTCGGCGCGTGGCGAGGTCCCCGCCGCGAGATTCTTACGAAGCCAAGTATAGCGCTGGTAGATGCTAGCTGCAGAGCGCTTGTGCAGGAACGCAGGCTTGCTGGCCATGCTCTTCGAAATGCTCTTCCACACTACTGGCTTGCGGAC
>JAADYJ010000788.1:0-14556 GCA_023338205.1 Halophytophthora polymorphica
CTGGGTCGTAGTGCCAGAAGAAGTAGCCAACTGGCAGAATGCGCCAGCAAGCCCGAACAGCCACGTCACGATGGCGCGGTAGCGTGAGCGGATCCAGTGTTTTCCATTGTTGTCGTAGCCGGCTTGCCAGCTGTAATGGAGTAGAGCCATGGAGTCGCAATGGATGAGATCGAGGTTTAGCCTTGGTCGGGAGTAGCGAGCGATAGAGAAGCTTGGTCGAGATCAGCGGGAAGCGTGCGATACCTTTGGCTGCTGATATTCCCCACGGCAACATCGTTGTGGTCGAGCTGTGGTTCGGTGGGTCGCGTGGGAAGAGGTTGCAGAAGATGTGCGTTAGTTGCTTGTAGAAGTTTTGGATGTTCCTCCGGTTGAGAGCAGGGTGGCCGCCTGGAGCAGCACGAGTACTCCTCCACGGACTATGCACACCGTGCTAAAGCAATCTGCCAAGAAGCCGAAGGAACTGGCGGGACAAATACGAGCACGAGTTGGGAGTCAGGCTTATTCACCAGGGTGATGGCCAGATTGGGGAAGCCAGATGCAGGTTTTGTGAGTGCTTCCGGCATGAAGATCCCATGGCCACGACACCATCGTCAATTACGGAGCTGCTCGCAAAGCCATTCTGCAAGCGCACAGTCATCGTGAAGGTGTTTACATCCTTCCGCACGGCCAACATTTGAGCGCACTTGAAGTAGCACCACCAGGCCAAGTGGGGTGAATTCTTGACTCTACCTGAGCGATCAAGTGCCCGGTTGAATTTCTTTGAAACGAAGACCGTCTCCTCTTATCTCCCTAGCACGAATTCAATCGAGGTTTGCATCCCGAAGGGTGTTGTTACTGTCATTCGCAGACTTTTACTGAACGAAGCCGGCAGCTCAGGCGCTGGAAATTTCGTAGAAGAAGGTGATTCGATTGGAACTGTTTTTCTCTCGAAGGATGCCATCAACCGGGAAGACGGTGATTTTTTACTTGTGATTCACTATCGCCGACAGTTCCAAACTGTGATCAGATGCATTAATGCACCAGCGAGGTTTTGAGCCTCGGGAACATGGCACTCGGGAAACCCAACGAGTTCAATACTGGTCGCTGCGTGCGGTATCTGGTTGCCCTCAATCTGAGTGCTATCCGATTAATTCTTGGTAGCGTTTGGGCCTTTTCGATAATGGTGGACAGGGCCGCACACAAATCCGAGGGGTACTCGGATGTCCGCATCACTATTGCACTGGAACTCGAGGTGCACAACTTTTATCTACTATCCATACGTGCGACCGTGATCACACGGCCAATAATTACCTTGACTTGGCCCTGGAAGTGCTGCGCAACGTGGGTGCGAATATAATTATCCGCAAGCTTATTGGTGCCATTTGCGACGGAGCAGCGACCATGCTAAGTTGCCAATAAGGATTCGCCACAAGGAAGCATTGGGCAGCGCAAAAAGATGGCGGTGGAAGCGTCCGCATCAACTGATGTGGAAATCAACAATTAAATCTGTCTGTTGGCAAAATGCTGGACGAGTTCGACTCGCTAGTTGGGTTCCTTCCTGAACTCAGCGCAGTTATCTCTTTCACCAAGCTGTACGATACTGTCAAAACAAAGATTGGAGCGTGTTCGACCTACGCACCGACGCGCTGGGAAATCTTTGCTCATCAGCTGCATATTTGTGGCAAACAATTCCGCAGCGCTAGTGAAACTATTGTGCGAGAAAATGCACCGCTCCAGAGCAGCGCGTGGTGGTTGTGTTTGTTCCTGATCACCGACGTTGCATCTCAAATTCCACACTGTTTAAAAAAGATGCAGTACAGTGTTGTGACGATGAAGGGCCAAACATCAGCGCTGAAGGAGTTGTCCTCGTCCTTGCAGGTGCGGTTTGAAGAAGGTTGCTCGATCGCCAGTCATCTCCAAGCAAAATGTCGAGCGCAAGCTACAGTACGCTACTGTGCAATTGGCCAAATACTTTCGCGATTTGGATATCTCAGCACAGAGCAAACTTGTGGATGCTTCGTCAGATGGAATGGCTTCGTTCATTGCAAGTGCCAACCGTATTGAGATCGAGGTCAGTACCGAGATTTTAGAGGTCGACCCTGTCACACCAGCTAATGTAATCAACAGTGATGATGCTGTATTCCTGCACCTGGTCAAAGGCAACGAGGTGCGACTCCATCGCAGCTGGGCAGCGGGGCCACAAAACAAAACCGGGTTGCAGGGAAAACTGGTTCTCCGCAAGTACGCAGCTGACAATAGTTTTCGCCGACTGATTACATCTGTCACTTCCAAAGAAGTAGGAGCGTCGTGGAAGGAAGTCGACGCAGCGAAACATTGCCCAGCGCTAGCCGCGTTCGTTCTTGGGCTAGCTAAGGTGTCCCCAGGTACGCACACGGTCGAAAGCGACTTCAGCTTTCTTAAGAGAACGGGGGACAAATAGCGCTGCTTGCTTAGCAACTACGCTATGGAGGGACAACTCCAAGTGAAGCAGTACTTCGAGTTGATTGCCCTTGCAGACACTGCGGGGAAAGCCCACGGATTTGCATAATTGCTTATGAAAATCGAGATAAAATGAATGCCTAGTAGACCGCTGGGAAACGCCCTAGTTTTGGTTTATCTAGGAAGTAGGACAAAAGTCCTTGTTTGCAGAGGCCTGGACCAGTTCGGCCGCGCCTACACCACGCGTGCGTCCCTCTAGAACTCGAGTTATCCCGGCACAGCTGAAGCTGAGCGAGCAAGTTGGCGACGGGACAGGTCTACACGTGGTGAGGTCACGAATGCAACCTTGACGCTACCTCTGCCACTCAAGGACGCACTTCACAGCGGATTTTGTGGATAAACTACTGTCACTACTCCTATTTTGCTATCGGCGTAGTCCTCGGCCATTGTTCGCACCTACAATAAACTGGCTGGGAGCAGCACCGAAGCATTGCCACAGTTAAATCGCATTCTTTCGTCGCATGTAGCTGGGCGTACACCGCTGCAACTGCCCCGTTCTCCTTCTTCAAAGCCCCACAGCTAATCTCGAGTTCTAGGAGTGATAATTGCCGGGCACTGGAGCATGAACGCCATAATCGAAGTGCTTGGTCGTTACAGCAAGCCGATCCAGGTGGTTCAGGTGGTATAGGGGCGTAGCGGGCCATCGAAGTTAAACAGCTTCAAACTCGGGTAATACCCGGGTGTGTGACTTCAAAAATCACAGTTCTGCAAAACCAATATTTCAACCAAGAGTGTACTAGCTCGTTGCGTTCGCCGCTCGACTGGACCGGGAAACTGGCCGGAGTAAGTGTAATGAATGCTCGGTGCACCAGCTTGGCATGGCTTACGCCTGGGCCAAAAAGGCCGAAGGACCCCCGAATGTAATCGGTGGTTACAGCAACTACATCGGACGACTCAGTTTATTTCTTGCCAAACACACCAAGTCCGTCGAGGTGCTCCTAGTATCAAGAATGGCGGAATGGATTCAAGCATGACCCAACCTTGGGCAGCTCGCTCAAGGCAGTTGTGCCAAATGCACCGCAACGTTCGCTTTGCCATACAAGTTATCGATTCGCCATGGAGAGTTGACCACTTCAACATTCAGAGTGGGATGGGGGCTCTGCCTGATTGTCAGGCACCGGAAGGCAGGTCAGGCACGCGTCCGGCGGCCAGCCCTGATTGAAATGGCCACACACTTTTGAAACCACTCCGAGAGTCCCAATGACCACGCTGCTGGTGGACGCTGAGGAGGTGGCGACTTTGCAAGCCGTCTCCGCATTCATCGACGAGTGCTTCCTGGAACCAGAGGCTCCAGATGGCGTTCGCTCGACTGCACCGGATGCCCCCACGGCGGTGGCGGCTACTCTGAAGCTTGCGACGCAGCCCAAGCCCAAGAGAGTAGCTCGCCCCAGGGTTCGTCGAGCGAAGCGGGAGCTGCTTCAACTGCGAGCCGAGGCCAAGGCCCTGGAGACGCAGTTGGACGAGCTGCGCGGAATCGCCCCCTGCTCTGCGGACAAGAAATTTACCGGAATGCAAAGGCGCTGGCGAGCGTTGGCCGAGACGGAGAACCTTTGTCTGCGCAAGCGGGTCCGGGGTCAGCTCAAGATTGTCCAAGATATCATGGGCATCCTGGACCGACTCACAAACCTACAGGTTGGTGATTGGTTATTCGTGGCACTATATTATCCCGTGACTGACTGACGCGTGAATCCTATGTGCTGAGGCAGCGCAATGAGCCCATCGACCGGAACCTGAGGCCTTCAACCCGAGGCTTCTCTGACACCTTTGAGTCGCTCCTGGAAAAGCGGTCCCAGCAGTCCCTGGACGGAGGCTACCTGGAGAGCGACCGTGTCTTCCACCAGCACAGTCTGGACGAACGTATGCCGCCATTCTCCGGAACGAAAGTGGTGCAGCTATCGTCCACGAAGACACAGACCGAAATCGCTCAGAACAGTTACATGCCGTTCGACTTCTGCCGCACGGGGCTTGCACTCTGGGAGCTCGGCGTGAAGAATTGCATCCACCACCACACTGAATGCCGTGAGGTACGTCGTCACAGGTTTGTCTGATTTCCTTGCTGTCGTGCCTTGGTGATTCAAGACAACATTAATGGTATTTTATCGTACAGAAGGCAGCAGCGTCCGAGGACCAACTGATGCGGGACTATTGGGTGACGCTCGGAGAAGGCAATGCCAAGTTCCACGTGCGCGGCAACCACTCCATGCGCAAATACATGGAGCCCAAGCGAGTAGTCGTGGTGTTCTCCGGCGCGGCTCAGCTCGTGGACGCTTTCGGCAATAGTATCACTGGCATCGAGCTTCACGAACGCGGTTGGATTGTTGTAACCAAGGCAGACGAAGGGATGGTTGAGCGTTGCATCGTGCAGTCATGCTGCAACATCACCCTAGATGTCGCGACCAACGTGTCGGATCTGGGCACCACTGCGCACCACTTGACGGAGGCACTCATCGTCTACAAGCGCAAGAACTTCCACTCCATCCATCAGGAACTGGAAAGAGTCTTGCTGGATTCGATGGGAAGACTCACTTCAGTGGAACTGGTTGACCCTAGCGAGTAGGGGGCAATTGAACAGTTAGCTGAGTTCGCATGGACTGCAAGCGCCCTACGAGACCCCAGATTGTTGGAGCCCAAGTATATGTATTCGATTTCGACGTTGTGCACAATTGCTTGTGGCGGTTGGGACGCGACTCGACAACTTGCACACGCTTGTTGCGCGCTTAACGTTGTGATCTCCAGCACTGAGTGGTGCTGCCTGGTGACTCAGAAACTGCTTCACCATGGCAATATACGTACTGAACGAATTGAACTGCGATATGCGTAGCTCATATTCGCTGGCTAACTACATGTAGTTGCGAAGAGCATGGCCTCCGATATCCTTCATGATCGCATCCTCAAGCCGTTGAGCGAAAAGCGTGCCAGAATTTGCCCAAGTAGCAGCTGCAGCAGCGACGACGGGGTTCGACACAAATGTCGGATCCTTGGTCGAAGTGCTGCCGTGCCCTGCCAGCTCGCGGTACGAATGTAGCACCGTTGAAGGTCCAATACTAGACGGGGGGCCGCGCGACGCAACCACTCGCGTGGTATGGCAAAAGGCGACAGATATCGGGTGGAGGACCTGAATGAGCATGCGCATGATGAAGACGACCCGGTCTCGTTCGACGTAAGTCCGAGTAACCTTGCGGTGGACGGCGCGGAAGTCGACGAAGCCTGTGGCGAACTTTACGGCGTAACACTTCATGAAAGTGTTCGCATCTCCAGTGAAGTACTGCGATCAGAAAATACGCAGACAAAGCACGTCAGACAGAAATATTGGCAACTGGAGCAGATCACAAAACATTTCGACCACTCTGCGGGTTTTGCTTACCTCAGCGAAGACTGTTCTGGAGCTCTCATAGCGCTTCGTAGCTAAATTCTTCATGACATTGCAAGTCCGGTCGAACTCGAATGGCACAGAGCGGCAGTCCAGGAAGTCCATGAATGCTTCTCGCGCGCTACTTCGAGGCGCATTGGTTCGCCAACCAGGACACGGCAGGTCATACATCTTAATGCGCTTGACGAACGGGTCCAGGTCCTGATAGAGCTCGTCCATGCCAGTTTGAAGATAGTCGAAAACTGCAGCGTTGTCTGTTGGAGGGTGAATCCCTTCGACCTCCAGATGAACCAAGCCCAGTGACCCCACTCGGTGCTACACAACGATAACCCAGGCAGCAAGTGCACACACATACACATAACAAACTGAATTATGAGCATGGACACTTCGAGAAACCTAGGAAGCACCACCCACCTTAGCGCTGATCAGCTGCTATGAAACAAGACGCACCTTTTTGCGTATGGGTCGTTGATAAGCACGTCGCAGAGCTTTGGCTTCTTGCCTCTGCTTAGCCACCGCAGTCTTGAGACGCATATTCCGAGACTCGGCCGTCGCGCGTAACTTTGATTGCTTCTGCGCCAGTGCCGCCCACAGCGCAGCAATCACGTCCCTCTTGGTAATCTCCGGGACAGGATTGTGAACCCCCATATAATCCTCAGGAGACGCGTCGTCCTGACAAGCGTGCAGCGACTTAGACCGCGTGCTGATCGCGACCTTGATGTCATCCAGCCGCATTGTGAGCCGTTCCACCTCCTGGCGCAGCAAGCGCATCTCCTCCTTGCGCCGTTGTTGCCACGTGCTCTTCTTGATCTGCCGCCCCGGCATCGTGGTCAGCAACACGAGGGAAGGCGAGTTCGCCGACTCCCCAACGACGGTGCCTACCTCTGCTGAAGGGCTGTCGTGACCCTTATCGAGGGTGAGCAACGGTATGAGGCGTCCGTTCTCGTCCATGTCGTAGTCGTCGATGAACTCTAGCATGGAGGACTCCTCCAGCACCAGCTCGTCTCCAGTATCCGCTTCTTGTTGCATCTTGTGCGGTCGAAGTGGCGCAAACTCGCTTGCGCCCGCTCCAATTCGCGAGTGCGAGCTCTCTGCAGACAGCTCGGGTTGTGGCGGCAGAATCCACGCACGCGGCTGTAGTGAGTGCGGTGCGGTGCAAGATGTGTGAGATCGGAGTGCGACATGCGCCCGATTACATGCTGACAATGTTGTGGAACGGAAGACGTACTCGCATGGCATAGCCAGGACTCGACGAGCAAAATCCATTTGCCAACTGCCACGGCGGAACTCAAGCAGGAGTCCTGCATGCGCACCGTAGCCGCCCCGCAGCAAAATCTCACGGGTGAATTGGGCCTATTCACGTGGCATCGCCTTGTTCAGCGTCATACTTCTTGGCACGACTACAGCCGCGAAAGCCTTGTTCATGGTGCCAGGCTACAGCAACAGGTGGGCACTTGCGAGGGTGTTCCGACCTTGCGATTGCTACATCAGCGAGAAGAACGAACAAGTGTCTAGCGTCACAGAGCCTCACAATGGGGAGCTCGCGGGGGATTTGGCACTACTGTCGCGATCTGCATCGCGCCGTCTTGAGCCATCGACTGGGAGTTGATTAGGAACCGGGAGTGGGCTACACCCAAGGGCAGAAGTAGGAGAAAATGTTGCGCTCAACAACACTAACGCACGGAGTACGTCCGAGGTCAGCAGACTTAAGCTACTCGCCCAGTAGTACTCGGAGCGGTCTGCTCTGCGTTCCGGTCCAGCTAAGTGAGCTGACTTCGTGCTCCACTACGGTATCTGGTGAGTTACGTTCCAGGACCCTTTATACTGACCCCAAGGCTCTTTGGAGCCATTCACGAGGTCGACCGGGAAGCAGCGAAACGAAGCCATGGAAGGGGGAAGCGCGTGCGTGACGCCCACGTGCTCGAAGCGCGGCACGCTGGTATGCCCCACGTGCCGCAAGCTGGGCGTGCCGGCGGCCATGAGCACCTTCTGTTCGCAGACGTGCTTCAAGGGCTCCTGGGCCTCGCACAAGGCGCTGCATAAGATGTTCTCGCAGGCCATCGCGGAGGAGCAGGCCCGCGAGGCGGCCAAGTCGCCCTTCGACGACTTTCAGTTCACGGGCAAGATCCGCCCCGGCAAGATCTCGGAGCGCCGCGAGGTGCCGGCGCACATCAAGCGGCCGGACTACTGGGAGACGGGCATTCCCATCTCAGAGCAGCAGGCCGACAGGACCATCGTGGTGCACACGCCCGAGCAAATCGCAGGCATCCGCGCCGTGTGCGTCATCGGTCGCGAAGTGCTCGATATCGTGGGCAACGCGCTGCGTGTGGGCATCACGGGGGACGAGCTGGACCGTATCGTGCATGAGGCCTGCATCGAGCGCGACTCCTACCCGTCGCCGCTCAACTACTACCACTTCCCCAAGTCCTTCTGCGTGTCGGTGAACGAGGTCGTCTGCCACGGCATCCCAGACTCGCGCCCGATCGAGGACGGTGACATTGTGAACTTGGACATTTCAGTGTTCAAGGACGGCTACCACAGCGACCTGAACGAGACCTTTTTGGTGGGCAACGTGGACGCCGATGGAGTGCGCCTGGTCAAGAACGCCTTCGACTGTCTCAAGGAAGCGGCCAAGTTTGTGCGCCCCGGCACCATGTTCCGCGAACTGGGCAAGCACATCGCCGCCACAGCCAATGCGGAGGGGTTCTCCGTGGCCAAGGCCTACTGCGGCCACGGCACGGGCGTGCTCTTCCATTGTGCGCCTGACGTACCGCACTACGCCAAGAACAAGGCCGTTGGCATCATGAAGCCCGGCATGATCTTTACCATTGAGCCCATGATCAACATAGGCTCGTGGCGGGAGAAGACCTGGCCCGACGACTGGACCTCCGTGACGGTGGACGGCCAGCGCTCGGCGCAGTTCGAGCACACGTTCCTCGTCACTGAGACGGGCTACGAGATCCTTACGGCTCGCGAGAACGAGCCCGAAATGCAGTGGGACCAAGC
This sequence comes from Halophytophthora polymorphica, assembly GCA_023338205.1. Taxonomy (NCBI): domain Eukaryota; phylum Oomycota; class Peronosporomycetes; order Peronosporales; family Peronosporaceae; genus Halophytophthora; species Halophytophthora polymorphica. Next base: position 8,855 of record JAADYJ010000788.1, read on the forward strand.
AAAGCTGCAGCGCCCACTCTAGGCAAGACGAAGTCCGTGTAAGAGCACCAATAGCTCAGAGGAATGGCAGTGATGTAAGAGCGTCGAACACGTTGCGGACCGTGACAAGAAAGCGGTTGGGTCAGCGCACACACATTCTAGCGGGCGAGGGAATGTTTGTTTCGACTTTTGCACAATCACACAAGGCAAGGTTTTGCCCTTTCGTGAGCACTTCCCTTCTCCCTTTTTGTGTCGTGGGCTGAGTAAGGAGAACGAGGGTGGCCATGAGCTTCTTGCTGCGCGATGAAGACGAGGAGCAGACGCTGCTGGAGACGCTGGCGTTCGTTGACGCGTGCGAGGCGCCAGGCAACAGTGCGGAGCCGCTGGATCTAAGGATCGACCGGCGTCGGGCGACTGATGCTCGCCGGCGCCGGCGCAAAAAGCAGGAAAGGCAGGACTTGCAGGCGGAGGCAGTGGCTCTGGAGTGGCGATTGGCTCAGCTCCAGCGCGTGGCTCACTGCCAGCGCAGTGGACCCAGTAATCCACTTGCGCCCAATGCAGCGAGCGCTGCGGACTTCAAACTGGGTCTGCAAGTAACGAGCAAGGCGGGAAATACGCTGCCTGCTGGATATTCGTGGGAGAAGGCGGCTAGTGCGCTGCTGCAAGAGCGCATTGACGCCGAAATGCGCAACATGGCCTTGCGGAATGCATTGGCGTCAGAGATGAAGTGGCTGGGCACGCTGCGTGAGGTCTTTGACAAGCAACCCAGACGACCGGTACGCCAGCGCACGGATCCCTCCTGGTTCAGCTGGATGATCAATACTGATTGATGCTGCTTTACGTTTTGGTTTTCATGCAGGGAATGGAGTTGGCTCCAGCGGAGCTCCGCCGTGTGCAGACTCCCAGCTCAAATGGCTTTCACTTCGAGCCGTCTGCTGTTATGCATGAGCTCAAGCTGATGACGAGTGACACACTTGTCCTGGTCAAGGCTATGCCGTATGCTGCAACCGGCGTACCAGGTTCATCGCCCTCAATCTCATGCAATCTCAATGTGCGTTTGGATCCGACGAAGGGCCCAACTACTGAGTCAAGTTCAGTGACGCCGCTGGTCTGTGGACTGGAGGTGGCTCGGGAACTTCTGCGATCCAAGTTCGAGGCCCACATCGCCAGAGAGAGCCCCCAAACGCGCGAGCTCTCACAACAAATGAAGGTTTGTAGACTCGATTAGCTTTCTTGTTAGAGGAGGTTCTTGAGATCTCGTTCGATCTTCCCGCACAGGATACTGACCTGGATCGCTGTGGCAACATTCCCAGATGCGTCGAGTCAACGTGGAGGGCAGCGTCGAAAAACAGTTCACGATGGCGCAGGAGCCTCGTGACGACAGCGTAGTCCTGGACGGGTTTGGGACCATGCGCATGTTCGACGAGGACGGCCGGACGTTTATCGTGTATGTGTCCAAGTCATTCCACCGAAGTGGGTCACTCTGTTTCCTGGAGACTGGCTGGATGATGGCAAGTCGAGGGGCGTCAAGCAGCTCGGATGAGGCCGTAATTCGTACTTGCTACACGTTGTGTGCCGAGAAAGCGGAAGGCTGCACGACAGCTGACGGCGAGGACATCAATCGCGTGCGCAATCGGATTTTCCGATGCATGGGAAAGCAAATGAGGGCAAAAACTTTGGCGTTCCAGCAACGATTACTGTCCCAGACAGGGCAGGACGACCTAGTAGAGATATTAGCCGACACGACGTATTAGCTGTGAAGGACGCATGGTCTAGCGTTATGGAGGGTGGCTTGAGTGAAATGTAAGGGCTGAAGATACCAATGTGTGTTGGAGCCTCTTTGCTGCCGTGCATCAGAGGCTCTCCACTGTGCTTCACTACGCCGTGCCTGTCTTTGGTTTATGAGCTCGGACTGAAATACTTCAGATCATCATCTCAGCTGCAAAACACCACTCGCGCCCTGGTTGTTGTGTGGCGATGCGAGTTTGCGTGATCCAGCTCCCGGCCAAGAACGTCAAGCACAGCCTAATGGGAGTTGCATCTAGCACACACAGCTCTTGGAGCAAGCGCCTTGAAGCGGCTCTGCGTGGACTCTCCTTGGAAACCCAAGCGTAGGCCTGCCATAAGCGGTGCTCGTGCTGGTTGCAACAGCACTTCGATTCGACTGTCGGCGTGGTTGTGCTGGAGTGACCGCCTGTAATTGGAAGCCATCATGCACAGGCGATATCGAAGAGGCCGTGTAAAGTACATACTGCTTCTATCCCCATGAACAACAAAACGTTTTCTAGTCTGGGGAAGCTCTGAGCTTGGCGTTGCAGTCGGTGTGTATCACGCGCGGCTGAGACGGTACCGCCAAGTTACTACGATATTGCCATTCTGAGGGTAGTTCACGGCCAGGTGAAGTTCCATCAACTGCATCGAGGCATAGTTCGACTCGGGCCCAGAGGTTTTGTGGGCTTTCGTCTTCGACGCAAGCTCGTTGGATACGAAGCCACAGCAATTATCATTCCAGTGTTTGTGAAACCACCGTGCTGCTTTGGTCGATGGCAGCGGCCTCTGCAACATTGGTCCTTGGTACTTTCCGATCATCTCGCCAATACATCCAGCACCAAGGTTTGCAATGAGACCGAAGCCCGAAGTTCGCAAACGTGCTGCAAAGGCGCGCTGGGCCATCGGCCAAGAAAACCAATACGAGAACTGAGGCGTTGCTGGGCGCCCAAAGAACTATCTGCAACGAACTGAAGCAGGCTTCCAGCAAGCCGAAGGAGACCCGCCGAAGACGGCTCGCCAAGTATGAAGACGAACGGGGCCTCAAGCCAACCATGCAGCGTGGTGACAGCGCAACTGAGGCCGGGTGCAAGTTTTGCGAGTCTTTCGGGCGAGAAAACTCAGAGACCACGGCACAATTGACCGTCACTGCACTACTCCAGCAGAACAGTCGCAAACGCACGGCTAACGTGAAGTTTTTTACGTCGTTCCGCGGCCATCACATTCGGATCCACATGACCAACTTGCATCCGGCCAAGTGGGCTGAATTTCTGTCCCTTTCGGAGGACGCAAATGTCCGACATCGATTTTTTTGAGACGACTAGAGCTGTCTCCTTCTTCCTCTGGCGGAAACTCAGTGTAGGTGTGCATCCCAAAGGGTGTTGTTGCCGTAATTCGGTGTCTCCTTCTGAACCAAGCCGACAGCTCGACCACTGGCGAGTTTGTAGAAGAGGATGAGGCCATTGGAGCTGTTTGGATGTCGGATGACTTCACTGATTGCGAGAAAGGAGACTTCTTACTTACGATGCGAGACCGCCGGCAGTTCCTGGTCGTGGTTGACAGTATCAACACAGCAGGGAGCTTTCGGTGCATTTCACATATGTTGTGATATTTGGCGAGCGATTAGAAGCCATGGCACTTGGCAAACCCAATCCGACGCTACGTGCGCTGTAGGGGGGCGGCACGTGCTACGTCTCCCGGAAAAAAGGGGGGTACTATTGTCATGCGTCTTCACTGGCGGCTGTGTCGCTCGCTGAGCGCAACATTGCATTGCGTCGTCGATTCGCAGCTCGAGCAGCAGAAGCAGAGGAAGCAGCAAGTGCATCGACATGACGAGCTTTTGCACCTTCACCTGGCCCGAAATTACCACTGGGTTCTCGCACTTCGACACCCTCAGCACAGAGAAGCATGGGCGTCACTCTGATGAAGCGGACGTCATTTGGAGCGGCGGCAGCAGATACGGCTCCTGTCCCCAGGGTGGAAAAAGCTAGACGACGAGGTCATGCAAGAACTGCAGACGCCACTACCTCGAGCCCGAGACTATGATGGTCCTCGCTTGAACGCGCAGGTTCTTCGGGTGGCACCAACCGGAGCGGTAGTGGCGCCTCTCTGTAGCCGCCTACCAAACGACAGCACTGCTCTCAGAGCGACCAAGCTGCTTACTAGCTTGTGCTGTTGGGCCGGGGCCCAAACCGGCCCAGGGCATAGGGATCGTAGGACTTTGCCCGCATGTAGCGCAAAGCAATTTCAAGAATCACCCCTGGGTTGAGCTAACTTCAACGAATCTTTTGGCGGGTGCAACCAGCTGAAGATCAACCAAGAGCAATACCAAGTGGCGCTACACATGAACCAAGCAAGCGCGTCTGCGTTACTAAAGGAACACGGAAGCTGAAATGGCTGGAAACTAGAAAGCGATTGAAGACACTACGCATGCGTGGCGAGGCGTAGAAGCAGGAGGTGCGTGTGGCACACCGGAACACGCAGCACAATCACTTGTGCGGGCCGCTGTCCAGGAAAACTTTCGCCATCATATCCACCGCCTTGTGGAAGTATCAGAGCCGCAGGTTCGGCACCAGATGGTACAGTGAGTCGTTCCATTCCTCCCCTGCAAGCGAGAGCTACAACATCACCAGGCATTGAACGCCGAACGAAGAACCGCCCTTTTGTTTGCACAGCACAACCGTCTTGTAGTCCATCTCATTGACGGCCCCCAGCAACGGCTCGATCGTGGACTCGAGGCTGCTTTGGATCTGGCGGAGGTTGAGGGTCAAAAATTAAACAAACCTGCGTCTCGCGGTTCACAAAGAAGGCACACCAGTGGACATCGTTCAGGTTCAGTCACCCGATGACTAACACATTCTCCGGATCAAACGCGTGGAACGCGTTCGCCACCTTCATCCGCTGCCACGTCACAGCAAACCTGTGGAACGAAGGTGACACAACCCCAACGTGCGCATACTTGTTCTTGAGCGCCAGCATTCCGGCGACAATGGTCGTGGTCTTCAGCCGCATGTAGGACTGGAAGTGCAGAAGCAGAGATCCCTCAATGTTTTCGCCGCGCACGAGAGAGGTTCCCAGGTTCATGTGTTGTGGGCGGTCCACACGCTCGGCCTGTAGGGCAGTTTAAAGGCACGACAAACAGAGCGAATGTCAGTTTCTGGTGCGACACAAAAATTCCAGGAAACAATGATGTAGCCGCAAGCACTCACCTTGCTCATCCACACCTGGTCGTCAAAAGGAGGAACGAGCTTGCTCTGACCCCTGTAACGCTGTCTATCCACCCCAGCGTATCCTCCACGGCTCCGAACCGCAGCTTGGCCAAGTGCACGCGTTCCATGGCCTCCAGTTGGTCGAACGTGGCCTTGCCAAAGTGCTCCCAACGGGCAAGGAGCGGCTCTCTGTTGTGCCGCTTCTCGATCGTGGTGACCCCATCCCGAATAGCAGATACTGGCGGCAGGAACTTGGGGGCTGGAACGTGCTCGTTGAGATTCCACCCGACGACATAGAGCGCTCACATCTTGCCCGTCGGCTCCGGATTCAACTCCTCGACGAGTTGCCGCGCACCAGCAAATGAATAGGGAGCGTCAAGCAGGCCGTCAATATCCTGAAGCGTGACCACTGGATGCATCTTGCCCTCCCTCGTGAGGCGTGCCTTGCGCTGTGTCTTGATCAACAGGATGTTCCAGTCATGGGCGCGTCTGGCTTTCTGTGTGAGCCCGATGCGGCGCGGAGGCGAATGAAACGTGAACGGGTTCGCTGCCGACTTGCCCAGAGAAGTGAGCTCTGTCTGCTGCGTCGCAGGAACCAGCACCGCCGACGCCCGGCAGCGTCTCAGCGCTGGTGCTCGCCGGCGCGGCGCTCTTGCTGGCGCTGTTCCCGGCGCTGATACTCCCCGCGGCGACGGCCTGTACGTCGCTCAGCGAGGCACGGAACAGTACGCGCTTGCTGCTCGCTAA
>JAADYJ010000789.1:0-14536 GCA_023338205.1 Halophytophthora polymorphica
CCATTGCCGCCTCTCAAGAAGCTGCGGTTCGACCAAGGGAACGAGCACGTCCAAGCAGACCACCAAGTCATTGCTGTCACCACGGCACCCTCATCGGTGATCTGACGACTCTAGCTTTATCAGGCCCCTTTAGCTCGCAAAAGCGGTTAATAGCAAAATACCTTCTCCTCATCCAGCGAGTACGTTCAGTCCATAGCTGAGGTGGCTCTAGCAGCTTGAACACCTAGCAGTGGTCGTACTAGCGACACTTGGTCTACTAACATACCAAGCCCCTCGTCTTGCGGAGAGAGAAACGCGGTTCGACCAGTCGCTGGAAAACTAATCTGCCACGAATGCTCGGAGGATCGGCGGGTCCAAGTCTCCGGATCCTCCTGTGCGGCTCCCGGCGGATGTCGCACAGCAGTGCTCGGATTGTGTCCTTTAGCCGCACAGCCGAGGCCAAGGTGGTGTTCGCCTCAAACTCTTCGTCTTCAGGTTGAATTCCCTGCTGAAACGAATACCCTGCAGTGTCATACAGCATGCGGTTTTGCATTGCACGACTGCCACTTCAACACGTGCAAGAAGAGCAACATGTAATGAGACCAATTTTTCCGACATTGAGTAATAGTGGATAATGGTGCCTTCTGCCGAGAAGGGTGCGAATGGGCTGCCGCCATTTTCCAAGGTTGGGCCGCCAACTTGCAAGACAACGACCCAGCCTCCACGATTATCTCATTGACACGAGGCGGATCCAACAGAGGCCGAGCAATGCGACAGTAGAGATGCGATTTCTGCAGCCTCGTTTGAACTCGGCTGGCTAGCTATAATATGTGGTTGTTAGAACGCGCAAATGGAAACGGGTCTTTTGGTATCTCGCATGGCAACCACCAAACCACGAGAGGGTTGAAGCGAAACGACGCCTTGCTGGCTTCGGTTTTCGTCTGCAAGCAGCGCGCCGGGGTCAGGATGAGAAATCACACAATTATAGCGATATTTAACGTGCATATGCTCTACTTCCCGTTTTGGTCCCATCAAGGTGCGAGACCTGCCCGTTCCAACGCCAGTTAAGTAAGTCGCGGAAGACCACCCCACGCCACCCCACGCCAGGAACGGAACGCTCACGACAAAATATAGTCGAGGTCCATCGCTGATGAAGCAGTATTCGCCGTCTCGGCCCCACGAACATCGTCGTCGCGCAGCGACGCATACGCCGGGTGCACCGCCTGATCCTCGTCATGAATCTCCATGACTGCTGGTCCTTCCACGTTCACCTCTGCCTCTGCCTCTGGCTCCGGCTCGTCGCCCAACCTGTGCTCCTTAATCAGCGCACGGCCCAGCATCCGCTCGCACTCTCCAATGTCGCCCATGACCTCCATCAGCGCAGACACAAAGTCAGGCACCACCTCGTAGCGCTCCAGCTTGCCACACGCGTTAAAGTGCATGTACGCCTTGTAGTGTACGTGCAACTGCCGCCCGATGAGCTTCTGCACGAGCTCCTCCTCGCCGATGGCGTGCGGGAACACGTTCTGGATGGTGCGACGCGAATAGCGCAGGTGCAGGATGCCGTGCACGAGCACAGTGGAGCAGTTGTCCGTCGTGATGAGGTCGGCTGACACGCACGAGAGCCTCACGGACGAATGGAAGGTGGAGTAGCGCTGCCAGACGCCCAGGATGAGCTCCACGGCCGGCGCGTCGCCGAACTTGGCGCCTGGCTCGATCATGGCTTGCAGGAAGGCCGACTGTCTCTCGGACGACAGCACACTTGCAGGCATGCCTGGCACGCGCAGCCCGTACTGGAACTGGTCAAAGTACTCCATCACGAACTTGAGTGGCGCGCCCGTCGACGTGTAGGGCGTGGTGAAGGTCTGCTCGGCGCGCATGTCGCGGGACGCCTGGAGGCGGAGAATCTGCTGGCGCAGCAGTTGAGCGTCCGCGAGTAGCTTGATCTGTCGCTGCTGCTGCTTCTCTCGGAATTTGATGCCGCGCTCGCTGCTGCTCATGGGTTTGTGTTTGTGTTTGCCTCGGCCCTTGGCTTCGCGCTCCCTCGGTTTGTCAGGCAAAGGGGGAGGGGCCGCAACGCTTCTCCACACAAAGTGCGACGCATCAGCGCAATCGGCGGCGGAGGCACGCGGGTCCACTTGGTTTCGAGGTCGAATAGCCACGTTGCGGTCGGCGTTGGCGGGGGAGAAGGCCATCGCACAGCTTCGAAGACTTCTTTGGGGAATGACGCCTCGAAAAGGCCAACGCAGAAAAGCTGCGATAACGCATGCGTAGCCAATCCGGGGTGAGATGACCAACGAAAAAGCCATATTTGCGCTTGATTGGTGGAAGCTCGAAAAGGCATCCACAGCGGATTTGCGATCTTGCAACGGACTGAATGCGCCTCCTGCGCCACCACAGCAGATTGCGAGCGCGGCCAGCCTCGCGATAGACTCCGCACCAGACTCCTTTCGAGCAGGTTATGTGCGTATGCGCGATCTCGAGCAAACAGCGCAAGACCCATGGGCAGTTGGATGAGTTCCAGGGATGCAAGTTTGCGTTTTGCTTGTTTGTTGCGGTCATATTGGACCAACAGCGGTTGTATTATGAAGTCAGGAGTCGCTCGTACTGGTCAGCGCAGGTGATTAACGCATCAACTAGGATGTACTGCAGCGCTACGTGGACACGGTTGCCACGAGAAAATAAGCTAGCTGGCCCCGGACGATCAGCGCTGCATCTCGGGTAAGGTGATGTACCCCGACTAGATCATGGACCACTGAAACTGCGTCACCAACAAGGCGTATTCCAGAAACACGTCACGCCTGCCATCCTTCAGAAGAAGGAGCTCGCTGCCAACCCCGTGGGCCTTTTGCCCGCGATGCACGACTTGCACAGGAATGTCGAGGTGAGCTCTGGCGGACGCCACCAATTAGCTCGTCGAAACGGCCATCACGATCCTCTTCAGGCACCGTCCCCCACTGCTTTTGCCAATGGAACCGCTGCAGCACGTTATAATGGCAACTTGGCAACTCGCTTCTGGGCTAGTGAATGGAACACACAGTCATGTACGCTATCGTTGAGGAGCCATCCCCTCGCCGGGGATTAAGTTAGAGCTGCCGTTTATATATGCCAAGCACATACCAGTCATTGGACGCTGTCGGCGAGAAAGAGTCTCTTGTGCAGGCATAACCCAGCCCGCAGGTGTCCGGATGCAGCGTCCTTCTCTAGTGCTGGTGCATGAATCTTGGATGCAAGTCGCAAGCGTCGCAGTTCATCAACCCGGTAGAGCGCATCCAGTTAGCCCAGACGAAATATTACTCTCCATGTTGATTTCTAGGTTTTCGAGCTTTGAAGTGTTTCCACCCGTCATACAGTGAAGACGAGCGCCATGACACCGCTAATGGCTAGCCGTAGCCTCCCCCCCCTCGAGCCTGCGCCGATTGCGAAGCCAGCCACCAATCTCAAACGAAATGGAGTCGGACACAAAGCTGGCACCCTCGCGTGAAAGCTGACACTTTAAGAATCAAACTCACTGCGAATAGTGATGCACACTGTCTGCCGACAGACTTACGGAAGCTAATTACTTTCGGAGGCCTTGGCGGTTGTGCGAAGACCGCCGTCGTGGTGCAACCCTTCTTCTGGATCCATATCTACTTCCCCACCAGGCATGCTGAATCGGGGCTCGTTGCAGCCACCGCCAGATGCAACTGCTGCGGTCGATTGGGTCACCACGAGTGAGTAGCACGTCTTCTTTTCAGCACACCTGGGATCGCGTCCCAACGATAGCTGTCTCGTGCTTCGACAACCAGGATTTAAGCACCACACCACAGTTGGGAATAGCCGCGTGGCCCTTGGATGTTCGTCTGCTGCGGACATCGTGGTTGAGCGACAAAGACGGCAGGCGGGTGCCGGAGCCGCTGCGGGCGAGTGGACTAGCAGACTCACTCGGCGTTTGTGGTTGTTTGAGTGGCTAGTTCCAGGTCCGCGCGGCCTTGGCGCAGATCGACGGTGTAGCGCGACGGAGGTGTCGGCGGCGTCGACAGCTGTGGTGATGGTGCAAGGTCTCTTACCTGTCGGTCGTGTGTTCCTTTTGATTGGACGGATTGTATTGCTACTTACCGGGATTAATCCGGATTGGCTAATTGATGCAATGACGAGTAGTCACTGACCAATGGGATTCACGCATGTGGCGCGCAATCATTGAGGGTGTCTTATGTACCGATATACCGGGTACTGGTAGCCGGTACTTGTTCAATTTGACCAATCAAGATGAAGCATGCTGGTTTACGCTCACACTTGGCCAAAGAACCGGCGGAAGCTGAAGCACCAGAAGCAAACGTCCGAAGCCGCTCGAGGCAGGTCTTTGCCCGAGCTCCAGCACGTAGCAGCAGCAGCAGCGGCGACAGCGCTTGTCGTGCTCCCAAGTGGTCTGCGCGCCATGCGGAAGGGTGGCATGTCGTTCTCGGTAGCGTTCCCCATGGGTCTTCCGCGCACGCCGCCGGCCGCGAACCGACGCAAGCTACAGACGCAGCACCTGGGCGTGGCGGCCGTGGACGCCGGCTACATCTGCTTCGAGCCCACGCAACTGTACCTGAACGTGGAGTTCCACAACGATAAGCATGTGGTGGTGTTGGCGCTGGAGAACGCCACGGGGCAACCGCTGTTCGTGATCAAGGAGAAGACGCTGTCGCTGCACCGCCAGCGCACTATCCTGGACGCGCACCACGTGCCCGTGGCCACGATGCGCATGGGCGCCTTTCGGCGACGCAAGGCCACCTACTCGGTGTTCCCGCGCGCGGAGCACGCTAAGATGCCCGTGCTGTACAAGTTCACGGTGGCGGACGGCTCGCTGCAAATGGACTTCCACGACATCATGACGGGCGAGGCGTGTCGTCTGGGCTGCGCAGGCGAGTCGGGCGATGTGGAGGTGTGGCTGCAGCGTGGCGTGGAGGCCAAGGGCGTGCGGCAGCCCGTAGCACACATGTACTCGGGCCCGCTGGGCTCGCCTGCAGGCTACACAGTGGACATTGCGGAGGGCGTGGACGCCGTCATGGTGCTGCTGGTGTGCATCGCGCTGCACGACGCCGACCCGGTCGGTAGCTGGCGCCGCTCGAGCATGTATTAATTATTATATTTAGCTGGGCGCGGCGGCGAGCAGGCGGAGCAGCAGAAGCAAGAGCAGCAAGCGTCGAGTGCCAATCAGTGGGCGAAGGCAGGAACGATCAAGCAGCCGCATCGAGGAACTAGCAGCGGGCTGTCGCGGTGTCTCGGCGGCGAAGTAGTAGTAGTGGAAGGTGGGAACACCGTATACTTGTACCTGCAGCGTGTGTGTGGACGAATGCCTTAAGCTTCAACGTGAGCGTGGAGTGCCCGTTGCAGTGCGAGGTGACGCAGAGTCAGCATAAACAAATCTACGCAGTCTTCATTGGTCAGTAGAATGCTTTGGTGAATACGAGACATCATACTTAAACGTTTCCCTACGGTAAAGGGGCTCGAGCGCGATGAGGCCGGGTACAGCGTTGACCTTGATCGTTCCTGCTTAGAGTGCTTTTCCGCGTCGGCTTTGCTGTCGCGGGCACGAGTGTAGAATGAGTTGATTTGGTCGGCTTTGGGGGTGATGCTCTTCTGCGTTAGGGGCTCGGAAGGTAAGGCTGGGGAGACCTGCGTTCTTGGAAGTCGAAGTCGCGAGGCTTGAGTGCTTGTGCGGTGGAGTTGATGGAGCAGTAGAATGCTTTGGTGAGAATCGCGGCTTCGGCTTCCTGGCTTCCTTTGATCTGATCGTATCTGAGTCTGCGCCGCGATTTCCAGTGCTGGATACTCCGTTGCGTCCCAGAAAGAGCACACCCGCTGCCGAGAAAGCACACCAATACACCACCCAGCACACTAACCTTTCCCGGACACGGGCCGCCGTCTGAACCCATACCACCCGCTCTCTACCGGTCGACGACTCGCCTTACCACGCACGAGCAAATTCGCCCCAAGAATGGAGCGACGCAGCGTTGGCTGCCACGCATTCCGACTTCAGCCGCACGCCGCACGCCCCGCCCACCCCACTCTCGCTCCGCCCCACGCCGACCAGTATGGACATGCAGGCCGCCGCCGCCAAGGTGCAGACGCTGGTCGCGCTGCGCCACTTCGTGTCGGCCTTCGACGCCAGCGAGTGCTGCAGCAAGCAGACCCAGCTGCGCGTGTCGACGGACGCTGTGGTGGACGCGACCTCGGGCGAGAAGCTCTTCCTGGTGCAGCAGAAGCGCCACTCGCTGCACAAGCAGCGCACGCTGCTCAACGCGCGCAACGAGCTGCCCGTGGCCACGCTGCGCCTCGGCGTCTTCTCGCCCACCTACTCGGCCTACCCTCGCACCGAGCACGAGGAGACGCCGTGCTCGTTCAAGTTCACGGCGGACGACTCGACTGTGCGCGCCGAGTTCCACGACCTCGTGGGCGGTGACCGCTGTGTGCTGGGTTGTGACCCGCCCACGGACGGCAGCGCCACGCTGAACTTCTGGCTCGTGCGCGGCGACGGCAAGGAAGGCGGCGACGACGTGCAGCAGACCGTGGCGCGACTCACGTACACGCCCAAGAGTCCGCGCAAGGACGAGCAGCAGAGCATCATGTTGGACGTGGCGCGCGGCGTGGACCTCATGATGATGATCCTCATCTGCATCGGCCTCATGGACGAGGGCTTCGAGGACGCCAAGGGCTCCCCGTAGACTGCGAAGCGCTCGCGTAGGAGCACGCACGGCCATAGTGGCCGCGTGCCTTCTCCACCCTGCGCTTTATTCCCTTTCCAGGCAAGTATTTGGGCCATCACGCCGGACAAGTCAAGCAAGATAAAACTGTGATCTACTAGTCGAACTTCATGCGCATTGTGTCGAGGCAATCCGCTGGCTGGAGCCTGCAAGGAGGGGCCACGAGACCATTGCTGGGTCCAATATTGCGGCCCAGCAGCGCCATCCAGAAAGGTGACCCAGGCGCTGCATGTAGCCCCCCCCCACTTCTGCCGTCCATGCGCGTCGCACATGATTCACGCCAGGACATCTGGTGGCGAGCGAGTGACTTACAGCAGGAGCGTTTTGCCGAGCATTTGACTGGCAAATGGGTCATTTGAAATGGCAGAACACACACAGCATTAATACCGCCCAGGCGGCCGATCGGTCACTGCGTTGCTGGCTGGCCATCGCTGGCACGCAGCTGCTGCGCTCCACGTGGCCGTCACGGACAGCCACCGACTGCATTCCGACTGCGTTCCCCCAGCAGCGCCATGCCTTCCACCGCGCCAGGCCGTCGCCAAGCGCTTCTCCCGGGGAGATCGAGGCAATTTTTGTGCCGGAGCTCGCTGACCGGACGCAGACGCGTCACCGGGAAAATCCGGGCCCAGCTTGAAGCTTCGGCCGCGGTCGAGAGTTCATCGCTGTCCGTGGCTCGGCGAGCGGCCGCATGGCTACATGCCTTCGCCGCGAACAGCTCCCGCGTGTGACACCGGGCGGACGACGAAGCAATCTCGCTGATTTGCCAGCACCGACGGAGGCCGGTTGTGTCGCCGTGATGAATACCTCGGCATGGAGGCTCGCTTGCAATCGGCGACGCGCCGCGAGCGGCAAGCGGTGCCTTCGCCTTTTACCTCGTCTGCGCGTGATTGATGAGCGCTGGCGGCCGCTTCGGCGACATCTCGTGGGAGAATTGCGAGGAAGGACAGAGAAGGTTGAGTGCCCAGCGAGGACTTCAGGCGCTTGCACCAGCCTTCCGCAGCGCATGCGTCGCAGAGCGAGACACGAATCACGCGAGAGCGTTCACAGCACCGCATGGAAGCACGTCGAGGGTGCAAAGCGCGAATGAAGACCGACGCGATCGAACTCCAGCGCTGGGCAGCGGACAGGCAGACGCGCAGCCGGCTGCCTTGGGTTGTCGCCCCATGGGGCTATTTCGATGTCCAGCAGCCAGAGTGTTGGCAAGCGTACATCCAAGCCCATGCAGATAGATAGCCCGGCATCGGTCGAGGCATTCGCCGCCTCGAGATTCGCAGGCCCGAGCAAGATATCGGAGCTCAGCGCCTCTGTCTCTCTTCTGTTTCCCGTCCCCATCTGTTTCAACCAACCGTCGAATATCCGCCTTTCCTTTTCGAGCCCCAGGTTTCTGTGCGTTCAAAAGTCCTTGATTCCAGTGCGAGGCCAAATGGGGCATACCCACTCTGTTGGCGCCGCCGAGTGTCATTCTGCAATTCGCCGCTTCGGCCTCACCTCGCAGCCGCATTCGCAGTCCCGAACCCCTGCCACGACGCGCAATGGGCTGCTCCTCGTCCAAGCAAATGCCGGCGCTGCCCGAGTCGCAGCGGGTCGCCCCCGTCGAGGCCGAGTTCTGCGCGACGGCCGTGACGACGCTGCGTCTACGCGACCGCTTCTGGGACGACTCGCGCGACGAGGACTTCGTGGTCACAGACGCCGAGTGGGGCAAGGACATCTTCCGCATCCAGGGCACCGAGTCGGCCATGAAGACGCTGCGCGACCCGCACCGCAAGCCCGTTGTGCACATGAAGCGCGACCTCATGGCGCCCGTGCCCACCTACAACGTGTTCGACGCCAAGACCACGGCCGCCAAGCTCTTCGTCATCAAGGCGCAGCCCACGCTTAGCGTTGAGTTCACGAGTCCACACACGGGCGAGCAGTGCCGCATGGGCATGGCGGGCAGCTGGACCAAGCGCCAAGCCTCGCTCTGGCTCGAGCAGGGCCGTCGCAGTCCGCGCAAGACCGTGGGCCGCATCTTCCGGCCATCGGCGCGAGCCAGCACCGCCACGACCCGTGCTTCCGTTGCTAGCTCTGCCTCGGCGGGCCAGCAAGACGACGAGTATTATCTCGCCATCATGGGCGGCGTCGATATGTCGCTCATGGTGCTCATCTGTGTCGCGCTCGAGCAAGCTCACACTGAGAAGTGGTAGGCGATTCGGTCGGCTTCAGTGCACTTCCCAGTCGGCTGCACACTCGACTCGATCCAGTCACCGCGATGGTTGCAACTACCGCCATTCCAGCCTAGATTCCAAGTCGCGTCTTCCGATGGCATTTGAGAGGACTAGCAGGGAGCAGCCAGGATCGACACCGCGCATACCCTCCTACCATCACAGCCAGTCAGGTCCCAGTCCTAGCATAGTCGCAGCAACTTCGGCGCTGCGAAGGCGTATTTATCAAGAGCGAGAGCTTGCACAATTCAAGAATAACGTACCCTTGTGGAAGTCATTTGTAGGTCAATGATAACGTCGAGGTATTGCTTGCATACGCAGGAAGACGCCGTGATGGCAGCCGTCAGAAGGCATTCACAAGTCAAGCAACACGTTTCGGCAGTGTAAAATACGCGGTGTGCTTTGGAATGTAGTCTCGCGACAGATTGAGTTGCAAGAGAGAGCGGAACACCGTTCCATTCCGTGCGCACCCGCGGCTGCCCAGTTCGCAGTTATCACCGTACTTCGAAGTAGTCGGTAACACTTTGGTCAAGTAGTCCCCGCACGCGCCCTGCGGGTCGTCTATCTGGCGAAAGTTGTCCGTATTGGCGGCCATATACGACTTGCTGTCCCATCAATACTTTTTCAGGGTGGTCGAGGCGTCGGCAACCGCAGCGTTCAAGTGGTTCACAGTTTCGAGGAAGGCGATAACGTCCAGCTCAGCGTAGTCCAACGATGTCATCTCCACGAACTTGCGAGTGCGGAAATCGCGCGCGGTCTTGAGCACTGCGATTCCACCATCTTGTCATCGACGTCGTTGGCGGTGAGCTCAAAATCCAAGGTTCCAAGTTCAAGGAGCCAAGAGAGAAGTACACGCCGTCGATGACCACAGCCTTGCTGTTGACGTAGAGCTCTAAGCCTGTTTTGGTCGGATAGAGCTGCTGGATGGGGGCGGCCATGTCGAAAAGGTACTTATCGTAGTCCCTGCCAGTCATGGTGACGTCGGGCATCTGCAAGACTACTCGGAGACTCTGGATGGAGGGCTTGGCCTCAATAATGGCCTCCACTAACTCCCAAAGGAGTGATTTTTCGCTGCGGGGTGCAAATTTGTAGTGGTCATACTTGAAGCTGAAGGTGAAGACGATTTACATGTGCTGGATCCCAAGACTCGAGCTGGTGTTGCTGCACACGTAGTTCAATCGCGCCAGGTCTTGTTAGTCTGGGATCTCGAAGCCCAGCAGACAGTTCATGATCTCCGTGGTGAGCACACCGTTGGAGTTCCAGCGTGAGAGGAAGTTGTTGGCGACGTTTTTCGCCGCCAAGCAGTGAATTCGAAGGTGCGTATCCAGTCAGCCTCTGTAGTAGCTTGTGATCTTGTCAACATCCCGAATCACCGACGCGTCTTGTCTCATGGTGTTGCAACGGCCCGATGTGATGTCGATGCCTCTCACGCTAGCGATAGGGCGTTCAACGCCCCCGGATGAGCTTTCGTTGGCGAGAACGAGCGTCTTCTGATGGTAGGTCGAGAAGATAGCATGCAGCCGGCCATCGAACAGGAAACGCGCGCCAGACTGGGACGAGGCCAGGTCCGTGGTCCAGCCGGTCAGCATCGCAGTCGCCCTCGGATGTGGTCGAGAGATCTGCGAAGGCATCGTAAAAACGAAATTTCGACGCTGCGCACATCGTCACGTCATTGCCGAAGCTGTTGACTACCACGCCGTCGCGTGGTTTGCCACCACGAGAGCCCGTTATCTCTTGCTCTGCGAAGAACCAGTGCTCGGGCTTCGGACTTGGCTGCTCCGTATCAAGCTTCGATCCGCAGACAAGTCGAGGCCGTCGCGCTGGATGAAGTCGCAGGAGAGCAACGCCAGCGGAATTCGCACGCGCGGCACGATTGGCAAAGATAATGGCGCGTGGCCATCGCCACTGGACTCGCCAGTCGCTCTCATACGGTCGATGTCCATGCCTGTAGCCACGATGAGAGCAGGCAGCGACGCCACCACGGCACCAACGTAGAAGGCACCTGGCACGCTGGTCGCTGGCAGTTGTTTTATCTCCGGCTGAGACGTCGGAGATCTGGATGTGCATGGGTGGCGATCGTTTAGTGTGCGGCGAATGGCGATATGAGGGACTGTCGACGGACCTCTTCCAAGCGCAACAAAGTGAGAAAGACCGCAGACGAAGAAGAGCCTCTGTGGTGTCGCGCACTCATGTCATTCGGAGGTTGTTGTCGTCTTGCGAACGAGGACGCATATCTCGCACGCTCCTGTCTGCGAAGGGCATATCGAGGGTCCAAAGGTGTTTGCTAGGCATTTGGTGTTGGTGGGGTTGGATCGGGCTCGAAGGTGTCTCCCATGTTGGAGAGAGTTGTCAGGTGGGTGCTGGATGAGCACAGTACTTCGTAGCCCAGCCATTCTCGTTGATAAGAGGCCAGGGTCTCTCGCTCAAGCGGTAGAAATGGGGTTTGTCGGACATCATAGCAGCCCAAACGAAGGCGGTGATGCTACGCCTTGATGACAAGAGGTATTTGGTGTGTTGCAACTCGATGGAGGCCGTGTCGCTGGGTCTCCCGAGCGACGGTTCCGTATTCGCATTGCCCCACCTCCTCTTGTCGCCTGGCGGCGTCCATCTATCGGTTGGCAGAGTCGTTCACGATGGTGCGCAACACGTCGTTGTGCGGAAAGCGACGTGCCAGGTTCAATTTCGCGTGCAGCTTGGACACATCTTCGAAGCGCTCGAGCCGCAGATAGCTCATGAGGTAGAGCTCGTAGAAGGGCTCACCCAGCTTGTGGCGCAAAAAGTCCGGCATTTTAGCTAGCATCTTGTCCCCAATGAGCGCGTTCACGTCAAAGCGGCCTCGCAACTCGTTGGCCTGCATGACCCTCACGACGGTGTTCAGAGGTGCGCGCGTCGTCCCGTGATCCAGCATGTAGTCCACCACGAATACGCACTCGTCGTCCCACTCGCGCTTCATGCAATAGTCCAGTAGCAGATGCACCAGAAACCCTTGGCCGATGAGCACCGAGCGTCGCTCTTCCCAGAACTTTAGCGAGTTCGTGATGACCTGGTGCGGGGAGACGATCGGTTGCTTCTCGTCCTCCTCCAGGAGTCTCTTCACGACGAGACGCAAGGCCACAGCACCGCCCATGGCGCGTCTCGAATGCATCACTCTCAACAGTTGCTTCAGCGCCGATGCGTCGTGTTGATGCCTGAGCATATCCCAGAGCACGAAGTTGAGCAGCTCTATATCGGCGCTGTCCTGCAGCTCCTTCAGAGCGGGATAACTGCGGAGCACCCGAGGCCCCGACTTGGCAGGGCCTGGGGGCTGTGCTAGAGGCGGGCCACTGGTGTTCACAGGCCGCTGCACGAAGGTGGCTTCGACGTACTCTTCTCGTTCGTCTGGCTCGGCGGATGCGAGCAAGGTTCCAACAGGCACGGCATCCATCTCCGACCAATACTCCACCATGGCCAACACCGTATCGGACTCCTTCTCGGCACAGGCGGCGCGCAGCACCTGGCGGAAACTCGTCTGGTTCTCCAGGATCCGGTTCTGCGGATACTGCTGGAACATCTCAAGCGCCCAGTCCGCGCGGCCCATCTTGAGACTCACTTTGATGAGCGCGCTCCAGTCTGCTGGCTTGAGCACGTAGCCGCCGTGCTGCTGCAGCTCGCGAGCTACGTGCAGTGCGTTCTGCAGCTCACGCTCGCCTCGATCCTTGGCGCGGAGGTTGGTGCGGATGCCCAATTCGTAGCAGTGCAACGGGATCACTCCAGCAGGCGCGGCCTGCGCGATGGTGTCAAGCGCCTGTCGCGCCACAACGCCGTTCTTCTCGTTGAAGCACGCTCGCAACAGGAGGCGCAGGGTGGGCACAGTCGTGCAAAGCCCTTGCATCCGAGTCGTTTTTTCGCCCAACAAACGCACCAACTTGGACCCGTCCGTCTCCAGCAACGACCGAAAGTACGCCACCTGCACCGCCCCCCGCAGTTCCGTTGCACGGGCAAAATACCAGCCCAACGTCTTCTTCCCCATGTCCGTGGCGTCGTCAGTGGCAGTGGCAGTAGTGCTCGAGTCCTTGGGAAGGAGCTGCTCCTGTAGCCAGACGCTGCGGTCGCGGTCGTAGGCCTCGTAGAAAGCCACGGCGTAGTGATGCTCGCCCTTGGTATGGAACGCCTTCACCAGTTTGCCGACCACCATGGTCTCGCTCAGCACAGTCACGTTGTTCAGGGGCGACGGAGCCGCTTCCACGCTGTGCTCGAGCTCCACGGGCGGCGAGGACGCCGTCGAGCCCACGAGTCCAGATATGGGCCCGGCCCCAGGCACCAGTCGCGTGAAAACGTCAGCTGGAACCATTTGCAGCAAGGACACATCTGGATTGATAGCGTCGCGGGCGGTGGCCAGACGCATGACCACTCTGTCTTGGTGCTCCACCAGGAAGGGACGGCACTGCGCCACCAGTTCCCAGACATCCAGCAGTTGCGACGCCTTGGTCGCTTGCGCCAAGCTGCGCGAGAACGTCAACGTTGCGTGTCTGGCCGTCTTGCGGTTCGCGTTCGTCAGCTGGGTCTGCGGTGTGGGGAACTGAAAGTCGTCGCCCACGGGTGGCTGCGGGCGCAGCACGCGCTCGGTCGTCCCCTGCGTCGCCGCCGTTTCCACCCCGTCATGCGCCTCGCCAGTCAGTGGGTCGCCCGTTGGTGGTACAGCTTGGGCAGGAGGCGGCGTAGGCGTGTCAGCAGCGCGCGCGTCGCCACCCAAGCCCACCCACGCCAGCAGATCGGACGCGCGGCCCCACAGAGCGCGCTGCTGCGTCTGCATCTGCAGCGCCGGCGTGCGCCGGGCAAGCACCTGCGCTCTTCTGCGCAGCATTTGTCCTCCTCCTCTCTTCCGAGTGCTAGCGGTCTCCACGCAGACCCAGGCCTTCGCCGCCTAGAGCTTCCTCCCCTCGGCGTCCAGTCTGCGCTTCCTACTGGAACGGCTGGGTGGAGCCACCAAGGGAAGCGCGCGCCAGAGTCGTCTGATTGGACGAAAAGCAGCACCACTTGACGTGGCCCACATAACCGAGAGACCCTGAGCAAGCTGAGCAAGCTCGGCCACACGCCGCTCTACCACTGGGAGCGACTCACAGACGACTGCAGCTATGCCTGCGCGAAGGGCCATCGGTGGGGCCCGCGGCCCGCGGCCCGCGGCCGGTGGGCGCAGTGGCGAACGGCAAGCATCCGTGCTCGTACTGCAGGGGCTCGGCGTCCGAGGCAGAGGCGGAGGCCGCCTACATCGTGCAGTTCCTGCTGCCTGGCCTGTTCGAGAAATGGCGCGGGATGGTCTGCGGCTACGAGGTTGACATCTACAGCCACGCGCTCAAGCTGTGCATCGAGGTGGACGGCAGGCAGCATGAGGTGAGCTTCCTGTTGCGCTGGCAAAGCGTTTGCGTGTGAGTGTCTGCTAACTTCCTATCTTGTCTGCGTGCAGACTCGAGTCGACTACATGCAGCCGGGTACTGGGGACTTCGAAGGCCAGCTCATGAGAGACCACGTGAAGGAGTGCGAGGCCGCTGAGCGGGGGATGACCATGGTGCGCGTGCCGGCGCCGAGGTGCCCGACGTTCGAGGCCGTGGGGGAATGCCTCATCGCCATTCTCGCCAAGTTCCATCCGAA
>JAADYJ010000790.1:0-14529 GCA_023338205.1 Halophytophthora polymorphica
AAAGCCCTGTCAAATTCGCAAGCACCCTTTCAAAGTCGTTTCATTTTGGCGTGGCCCACAAAAACAAAAATCAGATTTGTAGTTAAAGTCTCAGCAGCACACATCCAGCAACGATATAGAGTTGCAGTAACGCCGTCCCTTTTGTAGCCATATCCATCAGAGACCTACCGGTATGCAACCGCAAACGTGGTACGTCAAAGTGCATGCGATGTCAGGGTCAAGGCAGTCACAGTCCAGGCCAGCAATTGTGGTTGTCCGGTGCCAAGCTACTCTGTTCGCAGGAGCTCGTCACGTGCTTTCAGTAGCGGTTCGAGTCAAACTGAAAGCAGGATCCTGCTTCGACTTCAAACTGCGTTCTGAAGGTCGTTTGAGGTCAGGCGCGTTCAACCCTCGACTCAAGGGGCGAGCGACAAGAGTCGAGGGCTTACTGAGCCAACGCTGGGGTGTCAAGTCCCTCCATGCATCTCCTAACGTCCCTTGTTGGCTATTGGTATCATCAAGCGAGCGTCGTGATCTCCGCTGGTTCTCCATGTCGAAGCTGCGTGGGCAATGTCGCTCAATCCATGTCCACAGCCACGTAGTCTGCGCGGTATCGCGGAGTCCGAGCGTGTTGCTTGGTGACCTGCACGCTGCCTCGCTCCAGCTTCGGGTTGCCGGCGAGGGCGATGGTGCAGCACAAGAAGAAGAAGGAGAGTCCGGCCTAGAAAGCAGCACGCAACAGACAACACACGCATCGAGACCTCCACTGTGAGTCGCCAGCTCCAGCCGTCGTGGACCAGCCAGGAGACGCAACGTACCAAGACGAGCCACGGCAAAAGCACGTCGATGCTGGGGAACGAGGCGCCTTCCAGTCTCAGTGCAAGCAGGAAGAACGGCGACACTAGCACGGCAATCACGAGCGTCGTGCACGTTGCGTCCAGAAGCGGGTACTTGGCCGTCGAGCGCACGTACTTCTTCACCGGATACGAGAAGAAGTAGGCGATGTGGATCCAGACGGGGAGCAGCGCCAGCCACCAGCTCGCGCCATCCAATCGCCCGTCAATTTTCAGACAGATGAGAAGTACCTGTACGAGGCGGAAGAGCGTCAGCACCGCCTTACGCGCCACCGCCCACACTAGCAGTCGACTCTCCACTTGAATCTCTTCCGTATGGGAAGAACCGGCCCCGACGCTGTCCGTGGCGAGCATTTGATAGCCCAGTACGCCGCCAGCCAGCGCTTCCAGCAAGTTGAGCCCGCCGTAGATGAAGTAGGGAGCAAACACACGGAGCAGACTCCAGCTCAAACCACCGTCCAGCTTCAGCGCCAGACAAATCTGCACCGCGAGAAGTAGCAGCGCCTTGAACAGCCCGTACAGACTGCCAAGTCTTCCATCCGGTCCGCACAGCGTAGACACCAAAAAGACGCCGTAGATGACGTCCAGCGTCCACAGTGGCGTGAGCGTAGCCGGCCACGTCCACGGAATGGAATCGTCCACGCGCAGAGAGCACAGCACTGTGATCACAGACACACAGGATTGCAGGCACCTTTCACAGTTAGTAGCGCGCCTCAATGTATTCAGGAACATACGCCAACTTCGTGGTCGTACCTGGGACAGCGACTAGAACGCCCACCAGCAGCGTGGCTACCAGCACCGCCAGACACTTGCCCAGGGCGCCAAAGCCGCGCACCGAGCGGTACAGCAGCGTCGGCATCTCCTGTGCGCATCGATTCATCAAGGTGAGCTCCTGGTCCCCGTACGACAGCTCATAGCAAATGGGGAATGTCAGCCGCACCTCGACGTCCTTGCCGCGCAAGTCCCTCATCTGTCGCACGAAGCCGCCGGCCATCCTGCAACGTCAGCGCCACCCGCAGAGCAAGGACTGTTAGGTGCATTTGCGCCTCCTGTCGCCTGCTGCTCGCTCTGTATAGCGCAGAGCGGAGCGCTCAGCCCAGCGCTTGGGGGCTCGTCATGTTCCTGCAACGGCTGACGTACTTTCTCGCTTGTCAATTGGGGAGTGGGTTGGGTAACGGTCCAAACGGACAAGTTGGGGAGGGTTCGTTTTCTCTGATAAGCGCTATAATATGATAGGATCGGTTTTGGAAGTGCATACGATAGCCAAGATGTGCCTACCTTGACACTAAATAAGTCAGGTTTCGTTAGGGTTGGATGCCTCATGTTAAGGTCGCAGCAAAAGGCGCTTGTGGGCGATTTCAACCAGTCATCCTACGGATGTTTTCACAAAGTCCTCTGATTGGCAGAAACAACCCCATCCAGCTGAGCGCAATAGGGGAAACGCACGGATCAGCCCCGGATGACTCTATTCTGCTCTCCAAACATCCTTTTCGGCGCCAAACTCGACGAACTTTGCGCAAGGCGCATAGCGCTCCTGGACGCCACCTTCGGGGCTGAGTCCAGCTGGGCCACTCCAAGTAGTATCGAGGTCCAATTCCTCTCCACTGCATGACCTCCACTCGCCTCTATGCCAGCACGAGTCTCCACTTGAAGCTCCACTTTCCGCATCACCTCGCCAGACCTCACACGACTGAGTTCGTGCAGCCGCGGACAGCACACCACAGCCACGAGCAGCGTGAAAAATCCATTAATAAGGGAGCGCCAACGCAGGAAGGCGGGCGAGGACGCACACGTCTCCTATCGGCCGCCATGGCGACGGTCGACAACCGAGAGCCAAGCAGCTGAAGCCAGCCCGACGAGCAATTCGAGGCCGCCACCCGAGTGCGTGCACGTCCCGCTCGCGCCACTGGGCGAGCCCACCTTAATCCATGTCCACAGACACATAGTCTGCGCGTGCAGCCGCACCTTCGTCGCCAGAGGGCGAGCTCTGAGCGTTCTCCGTGGCCGCTTGCTCCGCCGCCTCCGCTTCCTCCGGACCTTGCAGCCCCATACACGAGATGGCACAGCAGATAAAGCAGAACACCAGTCCCACCTGTACACGCAACGCACCGCAGCAAACCTCGTCAATCAAAGCACACGCCATACAACAGGGTTCCGAGCCCGATGCGAGCAAAGTCCTGGTGCGAGGACGTACCACAATGAGCCAGGGCAGCAGCACGTAGATGGTGGAGAAGCTGCCGGCCTGGAGCCGCGCCGACAGGATGAAGAAGGGCGACATGAGCGCGCCGATGATCAGGATCGTGCACGCGGCGTCCAGCACCGGGTACTTGGACACTTCCTCCTCCTCCTTGACCGACTCGCGCGTGTACGCGTCGTGCGTCGATTGCTTGGGGGATCCACTCTTGCCGGACTTGGCCTGGGCCTTGGCGCGGAAGTACTTCTTGATCGGGTACGACAGGAAGAAGGCCACGTAGAGCCACACGGGCAGGAAGACGAGCCACCAGCTTGCGCCGTTCAGCCTGTTGTCCACCTTGAGCGCCAGCAGCACACCTTGCGCGATGCGAAGCAGAGTGAGTATGCACTTTCTCACGATGGCGGTAACGAGGAGGTGGCGCTGCTTCTTGATGTCCTCCGTGTGCGAGACGCCGGCGCCTTCACTGTTCTTGGTGAGCATCTTGTAGCCCAGCACGCCGCTGGCCAGCGACTCGACGAGGTTCAGCCCGTCGTACACGAAGTACGGGATGAGTGTCTCCACGACACTCCAGCTCACGTCGCCGTTGAGCTTCATGGCCAGGAAGATTTGCAGTACCAGCAGCAGCAGCGCCTTCAGGAAGGCGTACAGCTTGTACAGCGCCGGCTTCTTGCGCTCCTTCTCCTCGGGGTCCTCCTCCGGGTCCGCAGACGCATACATGCAGCCCAAACAGCAGTAGTAGATCGCGTCCAGCACCCAGAGCGGGATGAACACCACGGCCCAGTTCCACGAGACCGTCTCGTCCGCACGTAGACACCAGAAGACTGGCAAGAACCACGTCGTGGAGAAGAAACCCAACGTGTTAGCACCGCCAGCACAATAGACAAAGGGGTGATGATGCAAACCGAGGCGAAGCACGTACTGGGGATGATGAGGAAGAAGCTGAAGAGCAGCGTGACCAGCAGGATGAGCATGCACTTGCCCCTGGCGCCAAAGGCCCCCATGGAGCGGAACAGCAGCACCGACATCTCCTCCGGGCTCATATTGCCGTAGTCCTCCATGAGTTTGATGCCATCCTCGCCCACCCTGCAGCGAAATCAGCCGCATCAGCACGAGAAAACGCGTCAGTATCGGCCAAACCGAGTCCAAAACGCGGCCTCTAGCGCGCAGTACTAAGGTGAGGACGTACTGATCGTAGACCTCGCGCTTCTGCGGGTCCGAGAGGATGTCGTAGGCCTGCTTCATGCGCGTGAACTGCTCGCACACGACCACCACGTGCATTGTCAGTCAGCTGCTCGCCGTGCTCCTGGACGCAGCGCCACCCTGCAGAGCCCTGCCACGCACCTCCTCCTGCGACTCGGGCGTGTTGCCGCGCTTGTCCGGGTGCAGTTGCAGCGCCTTCTTGCGGTACGCCTTCTTGATCTGCTCGGGCGTGGCGTCCGGCTGGATGCCCATGAGCTCATAGTAGACCGTGCTGGCCACCTTTTTCTTGGGCGCCATGGCTCACTCCACGCGCGCTGCGCACCGTGAGAACGAGAGACGTCGGTGCAGAGCTCGGTCTGCTGCTCGCGCTTACTCCCGTGGGGCCTGTTGCTCAGCCAGGGCGTCTAACAGAACGTCGCCGCGCTTGCTCCGTGGGCTCGAGCTCTTCCTGGCGCCTTTCGTTCTTTCTCGGAAGAGGGGGCCCGACCACCAAGCACGCACCGGGGCATTTCGACTAAGTACGATTATTCGTTGCGTGTGTAACGGGTCGGCTGGAGAGATGGTGGCATTCAGTGTCAGATCAAGGTGATGTGAGCATTTCAGAGTGTGAGTGTGTTGTAAATGGAGTGCGCGCGTTTTGAGAATCGGATGGGATGGTAGGCGGGGTACTTACCTGGATTTGTTGGCGGGTTCTGAGCTATTTACAGCCCACCTAGCCCTAATGCATACAAAGAACAAGTAAACAACCGTACGTACACTTTCCGGGAGGGACATCCGGGTGGTTTCGCGGTTATGCGCGCAATTATCACCAATCAGCAAGGCCGCCCACGCGTCCAAACGAAAGGATCTCAACTTCTGAACCTCGCTGCTGCACTTCAGCAAGACTGCAACCGAGAGGGGTTCCAGCTCCCCTGGAAGCTCGGCGCCACTTGACGCCCTGCCAAAGCAGGCGCAGTATCTGCTCCGTGCATCTCTAGGGCCTCCCGTACTCGTCTTCCAGTCGATCGCTGGTCGTCTTGGCGCAGCTGTAGCCGCGCCAAAGGCACGCCACGTCGCTCGCAGTCCTGGGCCCATCTGCTCGCCCGAAGCTCCTTCTCGCCGTGCTCCTCGATCCTGCAGCGCGTGCTCAGCCCGTGTACGCGTGCGCGAGTCGTCCGGGGGACGACAGGCGGTAGTTGTGCGGCGTGGGGCTCTCTCGGAAGTCGCTGTGGTGCAAGTCCTTGGCCGTGGCCACGGCCTCGAAGCCCGTGACGCTCATGAGCGTCTGCCGCTTCTCCAGGTGCTCCAGGATGGCGTCGCCCTCCTGCTGCTGTCTCCGCAGCCACGCGGACGCCTTCTCGCCGTCCGTGAGCAGGCCCGGAAGCAGCACAAAGTCGAACACGAGCGTCCCGACCAGCGCGCCCACGGCCGGGCCCACGAGGTAGACCCAGCACGCGTTCACCTGCGCGCCTGGCAAAGCCACAGCGCCCCAACCAGCCAAGCTCGCCACGACACGCGGGCCCAAGTCGCGTGCCGGGTTCATGCAGGCCTGCGTCAAGGGCGAGAGCGCCAAGCACAGCGCCGCGTGCGTCATGCCCAGGTACATCCCCATGAGCGGACAGACGCGCAAGCGCGGCGTCGCGAGCTCCACAGCTTCGCTCGCGTCGTCCAAGGACACGCGGTCGATGGTGTCGGGGCTGTCGAGCCGACAGTTGCGTCGCACAGCGCGCTGCAGTAGCACAAAGAGCATCGTGCCGAGCGCTTCGAGCGCGAGCGCGCCGTAGACCGACACGTCCTGCTCGTCCCAGGGCGCGACGGTGTCTGCGGGCGCGTACACGAGCTGCGGATGCGGGAACGAGCCGCTGAACGCCACAGCCGAGAGCGCCGACGCGCGCTCGCCGCGTACGACGCCCACGCGCTCTTCAAAGCGCGAGATGGCGCGGCCATAGGCGAGTAACACGGCGCAGGCGGCGCAGACGGCGCCCAGGAGCTGCGCGAGCACGTAGGCCGGCGCCTTGAGCCCCGAGACGCCGCTACGTTCGCGTCGGCTCATGGCGAGCGCCAGCGTCACGGCCGGATTCAAATGCGCGCCCGAAGCCGGCGCCGCGAGGAACGTGGCGAGCGCCGTGGCGAGCCCCCAGGCGAGCGAGACGCGCTCCAGCGCCATGGCGGGGCCGCCAGCCGTCGCGAAGGCGGCCGAGGCCACGCCCGCCATGCCCAGGAAGACCAGCACGAAGGTGCCCACGCACTCGGCCACGCACGCGAGTGCGAGCGCTCCTAGTGCCTCCATTACGCTCGACTTTGCCGCGCTGCTTTGCGGCTCAAGGCGGGGATTCCAGACTGCGCCTTGCGTCGACACGAGCGACGAGAGCGTCACGGAGGGCATGGCCTGGCCGCTCGAGCGCCACGACGCCTGCGGTTTCCCCTGTGCGCCTGTTCTTCCTACGCAGCAAGACATGCATGCGTGTACGCTGGCCTCCAGCCTGCGCTGCGCCTCCTGGAGCGCCTGGAGCCATGCAGACGACAGGACAGGCGCTTCCGCTCGCCTTCTCGTCGTCTTCTAGACTTGCTACAGGGCTATGGCGTCGCTAGAAGGCAGTTGCGAGCGCGTGCAAGAGCTCAAGACGCATGTGAAGCCACTTGGACGCTCTGGTTACGCGTAGCGAACAGACTGCGCCCTTTCGGGCGGTGCAGCGTTCAGTCAAGCGTTCAGGCGGCGTCTGTCGAGGCCACCGCCACGTCCGGAGCCCGCGGGCCTGTCGACGTGGCGGCGTACACGTAGCCGAAGGTTTTGCTGCCCAGGAAGGTCAGGTAGGGCTCCGCGTGCGCGTCGCTCCGCGGGATGAAGCTGCGGCCGTCCCAGTAGGCGCGGCGGCTCCAGCCGGCGAGCTGTGAGCAGCGCAGCAGCAGGTGCCCGTCGTCCTCCGTCACGCGCTCCACGCGGCACAGCACGTGCGCGACGCAGTCCTTCAGCGCCAGTGCCGTGCGAGCCGCGGCCGTGACCTCCTCGCGCGCCAGCTCCTTCTTGGAGAGCTTGGATTTCTTGGGTTTCTTGGCGTTGGACGGCCACGTATCGGGCAATGCCGACGCCGCAGCATCCGTGTGGCTCGTAGCCGCGGCGCACACAAGAGCGTCGCCTCCAGGCGCACACGTAGCCAGCCGCAGCGTGTCAAACTTGTCCATTTCGCCGCCGGAGCAGCCGCCGACGGCAAGTACCAGCTCTTCCATGCCGCGCACCGGCACGTTGAGCACTTTAACAGGCAAAGCACGGCGCATGAACGTGGTTGGGGACGCTGTGAGCACCTCATGAGGCAATAAAAGGCAATGGTGAGCCATACAGGTAGAGGTAAAGGCAGGAACGCACCGAAGATGGCGCCGCGGGCGGTGAGGAAGCCTGCGGTATGGCGCGAGGCGTTCACGGAGCACACGAAGCCGCCCTAGCGACGCCGCGAGCACGCGCGAGGACACCAGTACAGGCGCAGTTAGACGTACCGCCGCATTGCGCACTTGTACGGAGGGAGGGAGCGTGGCGGCTGCAACAGGAGGCGCAATGCAGTGAATGCAGGGAAAGCGAGAACGTACTTGGTTGTTGACGGGCGTGAGCCACGTGAGCACCATGACGCTGCGCGCGGCGCCGCGGCGCGCGGACAGCATGCACACCGGGTTCGGGTACAGCAGCCGGGAGAGCATGCCCTTGTCCACGCGCACCCAGTCCTGCATGGCGCGCGCCGTGTCCTCGACCTCCGCTCGTGCTGCCATGACCATGTTCGTGCTGGAAATGGCACTCTCTTTCCCGCATAATGACCTGAATACAGGGTTTGACGCTCCACAGCTTTCAAATTGTATTTCCACCGCTCTTGTAAACGGGTAGCTGATAGTTCGAATAGTGGGCCATGCGTCCGCCAGGAGCTCCAACCAGCACAAGAGCACCTCGAGCCGAGCACGATGGTCAAGATCCTGCTCTGCGGCGCCGTGCAGGGCCACTGGGAGCTGCTGTTCGAGCGCGCGCGCAAGCTCAACGCCAAGGGCGCGCCCTTCGCGGCGCTCGTGTGCGTGGGGCGCTGCTTCCCGCTGCCCGTGGCGTATCTGGCGGGCGGCGACAAGTCCGTGCCGTTGCCCACGTACTTCCTGCCGGCCAACGAGAAGCCGCTGGCGTGGCAGCAAGACGCGCAGCAGACGGCGCTGTACGACCAGATCAGCGCCACAGAGCCTTCCGCGGCGCCCTTGGAGCTCGCGCCCGACTTCTTCTGCCTCGCCGGCGCCGGCGTGGCCTCGGTACGCCCCGCATCGCGCGCGCCAAGTCGCTTCCCCAGACCACTAACTCCTCCATGCTACGTGTTCCTGCGCAGGTCGCGGGGCTGCAAGTGGCGTACATTTCCGGCTCGGAAGCGCAGGACGCGGACGCGAAGGCCACGCCCTTCGCCTACTCGCGAGCCTCGGTACGTAGCGCCCTCCAGTGGCCCACCACCACCTTCCCGAGTCTCATCATGTTCATCTTCGCCTCCTTCTCCAGGTGGATTCGCTCGTGACGACGCTCACGACCCGGGACGGCCAGGGCGACGTGGACTTCCTCTTCACGGCCGAGTACCCGGCGCATTTCCAGCACTTGTTGCCGGAGCAGCAGCTGCCCGAGGCGCTGCAGACGCTCCGGGGCAGCGCGAGCGTGGGCCAAGTGGTGCAGCTCGTGCACCCCAAATACCACATTACGAGCCCCGGCGGCCACGCCGACGTGTTCTACCAGCGCCTGCCCTACGTGAGTGACGTGGCCGGCGCGGACCGCAAGCAGCTCACGCGGCTCATCGGACTCGCGGGCGTCTCGACGCTCAAGGACAAGACGCGCAAGTACCTCCACGCCTTGCAGGTGACGCCCTGCGGCCAGCAGAGCGAGCAGGAGCGACGCCACGTCGACATCCCCGCCGGCACGACGCAGAACCCATACTTGCACGTCTTGTTGGCCGCTTCCGCGCGTCCGGAAGGCCAGAAGGAGCCGGGGACGAAGCGGCGGAAGGTGGACCCGGCCGCGAGTGGAGGCTTGTCGACGCAGCAGATCGCGCAGCTCACGGCGCGCAGCCTCGGAGACGCGCAGTTCTTCTACGACCAGAAGCTGGCGGCGCGAGGACAGCGCAAGGGCGGCTTGTTACCGGGCCAGGCGCGTCCGAATCGGCCAAGAAACACGAGCACCACCGTACCGGAGCGTCGCGAGTGCTGGTTCTGCCTGGCCACGCCCACGGTGGAGCGCCACCTGATCGTGAGTATTGGGCACGAGGCGTATCTGGCGGTGCCCAAGGGCGCCATCTGCGGAGACCACGTGCTCATTGTGCCCATAGCGCACGAGGCGTCGACGCTCACGCTGGGGGAGGCCACGTGGCGGGAGATGCAGCGCTTCAAGGCGGCGCTGAGGCGATACTTTGCCGCGCAGGACAAGGAGATGCTCGTCTGGGATCGCAACGTGGCCACGCTGGGCGCCACGCACTGCCACCTGCAGGTGCTGGGCGTGCCCAACGCGCAAGCCGCGAACGCACGTCGCGTCTTGGAGGCGGAAGGCGCCAAGTATCACGTCCGCTTCCAGGAGCTCGCGCAAGAAGCGCACGAGGACGTGGGGCCGGTGGAGATGCTGCGAGAAGCCACGCAGGACAAGCCCTTCTTCTACGCGGAAGTACCTGATGGACAAGGAGGGAGCGTGAGGCTGCTGGACCGCGTGGAAGGCAAGCACTACATGCAGTTCGGGCGCCACGCGGCGGCCTGCGCGCTCGACATGCCGCGGCGAGCCAACTGGAAGTTCTGCGTGCTGCCCAAGCCCGAGGAGGAGAAGCTCACGCAGAGCTTCAAGAGCCGCTGGAAGCCCTTCGACTTCACGCTCGAGGACGAGTAGAGCCGCTCCGCAGGGACCACGCAGAGTCACGTGCAGGCAAGAGCGCAAGCAGCTTGGAATAAAACGAAATGGCACCTTTGTTGTATACCTGGTCGCGGGCGAGGCGTCCTTCGGTCGGCTACGAGACGATAGATTAGGCACAATAAAATAGGAGCGCAGGCCTAGCGGACGGCGCGTGAGGCCGTGTCTGTCTTGGCTTCTTGCTGGAGGAAGTCGTACGCTCAGGAGAGCGGGGCGCCGAAGACCACGTTCCAGATGTCGGCCTTGTTCTGCGGCTTGGCCGGCGCGTTAAGCCCGCCCAGCAATGTCGAGGCCGAGAGCTCCTCCGTGGCGGCCGTGGGGTAGTTGACCTTCTTGGCGGGCGCAGGTGGAGCCATGGCGGGCGTCTCCTTGAGCGCCTCCTGGATCTCCTTCTCGTAGTCCACGCCGTAGATCTCGCACCAGGCCTGCTCGCCCTGCGACACGGCCGGCACGCCCTGCTCCTCGCCGTGGCGGCCCGAGCTGCTGGGCGTCTGCTGCAGTACCCGCGCGGGCGAGGACGAGCTGATCTGGCGCACGGCCTTGGGTAGTCGGGTGGCGTTGCGGGCCAGCATCTTCACTGGACTCGGATTTCGTCGCTTTCTTCTTCTCGATGTGCGCGCCAGGCAGCAAGTTGCGGAATGAGCCAAGTGAACGGCAAGGCGCAACGGGGGAGTGAAGTTCACTTTCTCTTTGTATGGGCCCCCCGGCTTCGAGGTTCGAGGACGAGAGTCGCTTGAAGTTCCAGGGTGGGCAGACGAGGCGCGCGTAATCGCCTAAAAGCGCAAGGACGCGCAGACGGTAATGTTGGCAGGTGGTGCTTAACATATGCGATGCTGCGGGTTATCTGTGAACAAAGGCTTATGGGCACGCCAAGGGTGCGACCGCATTTGCACACGGATTTCAGCTACATGTATGACAGCATGCGCCGGTAGACGTCGATCCATGCCATGTTTCTAAACGTACTGCGGGTGGATTTTGTTGCCTAGTACGGCGGGTGAGGGGCTAACAGGACTCGATCGCCCAGCTTTGAAGTCGCTGTCAGATCCTCGAACAGGTGCTAGCTCACAGAAATCAATCGAGTTTGGGGGTCTCGGGATTGATTGGCCAAGGAAAAACCAACGGCGTGTCGTGTCTTTTGCATGTTGCAGTCCGAGGGGAGATAGGGGAAGGGTCAGTAGTTCCAGTCCACCAATCACAGCCCGTTGCTGATCTTTTCATGCTTTGCAATGTCTTGGCTTAAGTATCGGTCAATGCCGCCCTTACAAAAAGTTTGTTTGACGGGCTGTCATGGGAGTGGATTACTCACAATGCCACGCAGGCGAATTAACTCCGGTTTTGACCAATCGCTGCTCGTTAATGAGCTCTATGGGCCACGTTCATTGGCCAATAAAACCGCGGTGCCTCGCTCGTTTCACGGAAATTCCGACGGGAGAGGATTGGGAGGATCGTGTCTACGACCCTTTTGTATGAGGCCCAGTATGGTCCAGGCAAACCCGAGCCAACAAACTTGCGTTTCGTTCGCTCAGATATGTTACCGAACTTCAAGGCGAGCGCCGGCCCGTGACGCACCCTTGTCCAATCGGGCCGCTGGGCTGCAACCTGAATGCCGCACTGCAACACGCGTGCGAACCGAAATCTAAGCGCCTGACCAAGAATGCCACGTACCCGGAGCGAGTTCACGCGGCCTGCGTCACGAATCCTGGCTTGCCGTTTCAACGGTGAAGGTTGATGCGATTGCCGAGTTGGCCAGGTGACGCGCTGGTGCGAGTGTATACTTAAGCGAGAGATCATGCTTCGCGGGTTTAACTCAAAAGTGGGACGTTGCGGGGGTGCAGCGGTTGCCGCTTAAGGGGCCAATGCACGGGGTTTCTATGCGGTGAAGCGCAATGCCGCGCATACGGCTGGTGCGCAAGTGCTGCGGAAAATGCTGGTGAGCGCCAGCGCCTGGAGCCCCCGGTTTTGCAGGGTGATGCTAGGTGCGGCCACTCTGCGCCGGCATAAGAGACAAGGAGCCAGACTCGACAAGCCCAAGCAATTCGATCTCGGCAACGCCAAAGGCGTGCTGGATCCTCGTTCTTGTTGGGGTGGCAGGTCCGGCGTGATTGCTATGGCTGGGGATGGACCAATGCGGAGAATGAATGCAAGTGGCGAAGTGATGAGCTCCAAAGTGCAAGTTCAGCCTTGCGCTTCAGTTTGCGACACCCTTCAATTTGATATAAATCAATTGGGTTTTACCTCGATGTCATTTGACAATTCAATTGAATTTGACAATCACGGAAAGCTTGTATTCGGTTTTTCACATGTCGCATTCGCAGCGAATATCATGAAAAGAAGGGTTATCGCAATTTTCAGGATGTTGCGACGACTGGCGACTATGGGGGATGAGACAGTACGAGCTGCACGTCAACATTCTGCTTGGAGCGACTTCTGCTTGGAGCGGCGCGTTCTACCCTCCCATTGGCCAGTGCCGCCCCGCCGACTTGCGCAATTCCAGCCAATCCCAATCTCAAGACATGATCACGAGTGCTGTGGATTGCTACGACTGCCGCCGCTTGGACTCCCCGCCGTGGCACGCATCAGCCATCCTGACCCTCGCGGCTCTGAGCAATCGTCTACGGTCGATTGTCTGCGTGGCTCTCGCGGCGGAAGGCCAAGTGCGACTGCAAGCAGGCAGGCTAACGCTTCCACGTGGTCATGCAGCCGTCCTGCGGGCGCAGGCGCGGCAGGCGCACGAGCTTCTGGCCCAGCGCGTTGCCCTTCTTGGCCAGCACGCTGAAGACGCCGGCGCAGATGAGCAACGCCAGCAGCACAGAGCGCACCAGCCGCTCGAACACGAAGGTCTGGCCGCGAAACGTCTCCACGAGGAACAAAGCGGCCACGAGTCCCAGGAGCTTGGCCAGCACCGACTCGAGGCTCTCGCTGTCGTCGGCCTGCGCCGAGCGGAAGGGCGACGGCTTGCTGCGCGAGACCTCGAAGCGTCCCAGCAGCAGATCCACCACGTCCTGGCGGTAGCCGTCCAGGAAGTTGTTCTTGACGTACCGCACGCACGAGTTGTAGCCGTCCATGAGCGCGCCCTTCTTGGTGCGCTTGCCCGTGCGCGTAAAGTCCGTCTTGAGCGCGCCCGTGCCAGCATACAGGAGGCTGATGGCGTCCGCGTTGTTGCCCCACACGCGCTTGAACGTGCGCTCGAGCGCCTCGAACGGCGAGTTCAGCACGTTCCCCTTGAGCGCCTCCGTCTCGTTCAGCTGGAGCAACAGACTGCGGCGCGCAAACAGCGACTGCAGCCACCACAACGCCACGTCCGTGAGTCTCCGAGCGTCAAGCAAGCACACACGCAAGCAGACGAGCGGGCTTCCGGGCCTACTAGCGCACCTGGACCACGTTGGTGCGGTCGAGGTTGTCCATGCAATTGGTGCGCACGACTCCCGACTGCTTGCTCACGACCTCACCGTCCGCACCCTTGCAGAAGAACCTGCCGGCCCACAGCAGTCGCACACGAAAACCAATAACAGAGTCAGTCGGCCGAGCAGCAAACAGCTCTTGTCGCTCTCGTAGTTCTCGCATGTCTGCGCGAGACGCACCCGTAGTCCTGGAAGTCCGTGTCCACCTGCTTGATGAGCTTCTCGAGGTTGCCCCACTTCATGTTGCGGCACTCACGGTGGAAGTCGAACCAGACGAGCCGCACGCGCGCCAAGAGGTGCGAGTCGTGCGTGGCCGCGTCCGCCACCGTCTTGGCCATGGCCTCGCCCAGCTTGAGCTGCTCCTTCTTCTTGTCGATGAGGTTCACGATGAGCACGCGGCCGTAGAGCGCCATGAGCTCGTACGCGTGCTTCTGGAAGGCGGCCACGTCGCGTGGGGCGTCGCCCGCCTGGAACACCTTGGGCGCGTACTTCATGGTCACGGGCGAGCTCCAGAAGACCGGGATGGACCCGCGGATCTGCACGAACGACGTCTGCTTGCCGTCCTCGAAGAGGCACATCTGCTCCGTCTCGACAAAGTTGGCCACGTGGCCGTCGCTGTCGATGCCGCGCATGGTGAAGCGCGTGCCCTGGCGCTTGCAGGACCGCCGAGAGATGTAGAGCATGCGGAAGCTCGCGCCGTTGGCCCGCAGCGGCTCCGTCACCTCCACATGGGCCTGCACCATGGGCGTCACCCACTCGAAGAACTTCTTGTCTACATGTACACGTCCACACACAGGCATGCAGTGTAGTAGACCGAGCCAAACGCGCAGCCAAAACAGCAGTAGAGCGACCGAATGTGAGTGAGAATGGCAGTGGCAATGGCTCCATGCCGAACGAAGAGTGGAGGGAAGAGGTACCGAGGAAGGCGGAGCAGAGCGACTTGTTCCAGAAGAAGCGCTCGTCGGCGCGCTCGGCGATGGTGCCGATCTTGCCGTCAAATGCCGCGATCCCTGCACCCGACACGCGCAG
>JAADYJ010000791.1:0-14527 GCA_023338205.1 Halophytophthora polymorphica
CAACATTGGAGCCCCGCGATGCTTGCACTGTGACCGATGCGCCACAGTTGTTGCCAGGGATACCCTTCAACTTGGCACCTTTCAGATGTGTATTTCGGCGTTCCTGGGGAAACCAATTCAAACGCCAAATTTAAGCTTGTTATCAATCTCCTCGTTGAGCTGTCAAGCAAGAGAAAATGGACTCGGCAAATTCTCTGAACAGCAGTAGCATTGCGCGCACACGACGAATGACTCGCTGTGCAGCGACAAGCCTGGAGAGCAGCGCGGGTTCCCGAGCAGTGTCGAGGTCTGGCATGCGAGACCGCCCACATTTGAGGGTCCTTTCAGAGAGAGTCCGGCGCTCATTGGCGGGCCCGGAGCTTCACGGCGCCGCGCGATTGGCTGCAGTATCTCCGCCCCGTCCAATCGCAGGCCGGCCTGAGTTCAGCTCGGAAGAGCCGGCATCAATGCTACAATTCTCGATGCGGCTCAAGATGGACTCGCTCGCGAGCTTCTCGCTGTCTGTCTCGCTGCCTCGCCGCCTCGCAGTGTCTGCTCTGCTTCCTTGCCGGCCACGTGCGCGCGCTGCTCTCGCGCTCATTTCCCAAGTCGGCTGTCTGCGCGACAAGAGAGAAGAGAGAAGCGCGAGGCGGCACTAGGCGTCGGAGCTGAGGCGGTGGTGGTGACCTGATGCTGCGCGTCCAGCCCAGGCCGATGGGGCCCAAGCGCGTGGCGCTGGCCGTGGCGGCGCTGCTGGTGGCGGGCGTGGCGGCCGCGGGCCACAAGGAGCGCCGGCTCGCTGCAGCGTCGGCCGAGTCGGCCGAGTCGGCGGACGAGGAGCTCACGGTGCCCTTTGCGTCCTGGCGCAACGTGCCCGAGACGCTGCAGCACCTGCTGGCCTTCCTCATGGTGCTCGTGGGCGCGCACCCGCTGGGGCTCTTGTTCCCGCGCTACCTGCGCCTGCCGCTCATCACGGGCTACCTCGTCGTGGGCATCCTGGCGGGGCCCTTCGTGGCCAACCTGCTGGGCGACGCCGTGGTGACCATGCTGGCGTCCTACGTGAACGCCTTTGCGCTCTCCTTCATCTCGTTCCAGGCCGGGCAGGAGATCTTCCTGCCGGAGCTGGCGCCGCAGCTGCGGTCCATCGTGGCGCTGCTGGGCACCTTCTACCTCACGGCCATGGCCATGGGCACGAGCGTCTTGGTGCTGGCGGCCGGCGCCTTCTTCTACGCCGACTTGGCCGGCAGCTGTCAGCTGGGCATCGCGCTCATGTTCGCCTCCATCTCCGTGCTCGTGTCGCCCAGCACCGTCATGGCGCTCAAGATCGAGCTCAACTCGGTCGGGCCCTTCACGCACCTGGCGCTCGGCACGTGCATGATGGCCGAGTTTGTCGTGCTCGTGAGCTTCAGCGTCTCGCGCGTCGTGGCCTCCATCTACTGCGCGCGTCTCGACGTCTCGCCCGCGAGCATCGTCTTCACGCTGGGCGTCGTGCTGCTCAACGTGGTGCTGGGCGGCCTGCTCGGGCTCGTCATCGTCCTCATCTTCCAGCTGCCGAGCGGCCACGCGGACGTCCCGGGCGACGACGTCGCGCACGTCCCCGTGCACGGCGTCTCCGTCGCGTCACGCGGCTCGCAGCAGCCCAGTGGCGTCCCCGTCGTGAGCACGGACACGGCCACGAGCAGGAAGACGGCAGGAGACTTGGAGCAGGCGCTGGACGTCGCGACGCCCGCGGATGCCGCGCCACACCCGCACAACGCGTACGTGGAGGTGGACGAGGCGGACGAGGCGGCGTCACGCGGCCGGACGCACTGGTGGACGCCGCGCAAGGCGCTGTACGCCAAGGGCTTCCTCTGGCTGCTGCTGGGCTACGGCTTCTACCTCTGGACCACGACGCTGAGCGAGCTCACGACGGCGCGCTACGGGCTCGTGTGGCAGGTGAAGCTCGAGGCGCTGCTCGTGCTCATGCTGGCGTCCTGCGCCGCGGGCCACCACCGCGCCATCCGCCACGACATGCACGTCATCCTGGACACGGCGGCGCCCTACATCTTCCTGCCCTTCTTCGTCATGACGGGCGCGTCGCTGCAGCTCGACAAGGTGCTGGACGTGCTGCCGCTCATGAGCCTCTACCTCGCGCTGCGCTACGCCGCCATCTTCCTGGCCATGTACGGCGGCGGCCGCGTCCTGCTGCGGCTCCCCCCGCAGCACTACCGGAACCTCTGGCTCACCATGGCCCCGCAGGCGGGCGTCTCGCTCGGCCTGGCCGCCGAGGTCAACGAGCTCATTACGGAGGCCTGGGGCGCCGAGTTCGCCGCCACGATCGTGGCCGCAGTGGTCGTCAACCAGGTCGTGGGCCCCGTGCTGTGCGCCACGGGGCTGCGTCGCGCGGGCGAGAGCATGCACGACCGCCAGCAGCAGCAGCAGCAGCAGCAGCAGCCCGCGGCCGGCAAGGACGAGGACGCAGAGCACGCAGAGGACGCCGCGCACGCAGCGGACGCACAAGACGACGCGGCCGCCAGTCGCTCGCGCAGCCGAACGGCGAGCGGCTACGCGCCGTCGTCCACGCGCAGCGGCGACCCGCGCGCGCTGCTGCCCTTCTACCGCGTGCAGAGCGCCGTGGTGCTCGGGGACGACGAGACGGCCTTCGAGGTGGCGCTCGAGCTGTCGCTCTACGGCGCGCACGTGAACGTGCCGCTGCTGGACGAGGCGCGCGCCGACAAGTGGCGCCGCATGAACGAGACCATCCTGCGGCGCACGGCCAAGGGCGAGCTCCTCTCGTTCCGCAACGCGCTGCAGGAGCGTCAGCCCGCGGCCGACGCGGCCAGAGACTCGGGCGTGCAGGCCGCAGACGTGCTCGTCTTGACGGGAGACGCGGACCGGTCGCTCGAGCACGCCAAGGTGCTGCAGACCATGCTGGGCGACGCCAACCGCCCGCGCCTCATCGCCGTGGTGGGCGACTGCCAGGTGGCAGCCCAGCTGCGCGAGCTGGGCGTGCTCACGGTGCAGCCGGCCGTGGCGCTGGCCAACATCGCCACGCGTCTGGCGCTGCTGGAGGCGCCTCTGGCCGCCGCGCTCTCCAAGGAGCTCTGCTCGGCCAGCAACTTCTCCACGGCCGCCTACTTTCGCGGCGACGCCGACGCCGACGGCGACCGCGACCGCGACGGCGACCGCGACCGCGACGGCGACCGCGACTCGTTGTCGTCGCTCTCGGAGCTGCGACTGCCCGGCCGCCGCCTGGCGCTGGGCCGCAGCGTCGTGAACCACCACTCGGTGGACTACGACCGCCTGGCCGAGGCGCTGGCGGCCGAGAACCTGCCGCTGCCGCCGCCGCCCTCGCGCGTGTCCATGTTCGGCACGTCGGCGGTCGAGCACGACCCGTTCGCCACGCGCGCGCCGCATCTCGGCGCCTACGAGCACTACGTGGTGGAGGACGACGGCCCGCCCGACGACCGCTCCGTCTTCGAGGAGCAGTTCATGGCGCCCTCGCCGCGCTCCAGTCTGGGCGGCGGCCGCTCGCGCAGTCGCCGCCGCTCGCGCCTCGGCTCGGCCAGCAGCAGCGTCAGCGGCGGCGGCGGCGGCGGCGCGGGCTACGTGCAGCTCCGGCGCGGCCACTCCACGGGGCTCTAGCCCCACATGGCTCCAGGATCGCGCGACATGGCTACAGTCTGCGTGGGCTGCAACCGACGGATACCGGTAGTCCGTCGGTTGTGCGCCAAGTGGTCGCTAATCCAAAGGGCATAAACCTTCCGATATGCGTTTTTTCTCCGCTGCCGTGTCGCAGTAGCCCCTCCCGATCAAGTCGATTTCGATAGGTTGGCTGCCACTTAATCCCGGGCGGGTTTACTTGGAGCGCCCAATGAAGCCATGCGATTGCACGACCTGGCCACTTGTCCCACTCCCACTGACCATACCGATGTCATACCGGTACGAGCCGTCGCGACACGGCGATGCGGAGCTGCTCACCAAGCTGAAGGACGTCACTCCGCAACCGACGCCGATCACCTTCTTCCCCCGCACTGCTTCGCTCCGGAACCCCGCGCTGTG
Source organism: Halophytophthora polymorphica (assembly GCA_023338205.1). Lineage (NCBI taxonomy): Eukaryota > Oomycota > Peronosporomycetes > Peronosporales > Peronosporaceae > Halophytophthora > Halophytophthora polymorphica. The sequence continues at coordinate 4,021 of JAADYJ010000791.1, forward strand.
GACGATGGCGACGGAGCACACAGAGCGCCGCGCCAAGGCGCACAGCGTCAGCGCTGCGGAGCTGAACTCTCCGGTCGTTTCACTCGCCATGGCGCCAACGGACGCGCTGAGCCAACTGGCCGGCGTGACGCCGCGCACGGGCGCCGAGGCCCAGGACGCCGACTCGGACGACGGCTTCCTGGGCGTGTACGCGGACGACGGGGCGCTGCGGACCGCGCGCTCGCTGGGCTCCATGGCGTCTCTGGGCAAGCCGCCGCACAGCCGTAACCTGGTGCTGGACGCCGAGTCGCAGGCGTCGGTGCTGCAGGCCGCGGCCTCGTCCGGCGCCGAGGTGGTGGAGGTGGTGGCGGAGCAGAGCTGGCTGCTCACCAAGCTCACGCTGCAGCTGCTGTGGGCGCTGCGTATGTCCCAGCGCTGGATCCTGTGCGCGCTGCGGCTGCTCTGGTTCGCGCTGCTGCTGCTGCCGCCCATGCTGCAGGTGGCGCTCTACTGGTTCACGGACGAGAACGTGCACAAGAACATCATCTACGGCCTCGAGCCGCGCAACCTGCTGGACGTGTACACGGTGCCGCACCAGCCAAAGGCGCAGTCGCAGTCGCAGCAGCCGCCGCTCAAGGCGCGCAGCGAGAGCTCGGCGAGCGTGTCGAGCACGGCGAGCGCCAGCTACACGGAGGCGCGGTACCCCGTGGTGGTCTTCGTGACGGGCGGCGCGTGGATCATCGGCTACAAGGCCTGGGGCGCGCTCATGGGCCGCGTGCTGGCCTCGCTGGGCGTCGTGGTGGTCATGCCCGACTACCGCAACTTCCCGCAGGGCGTCGTGCCCGACATGGTGGCCGACTCGACGCGCGCCTTGCAGTGGGTCTTTGACCGCGTGCACCTCTTTGGCGGCGACCGAGACAACGTGCACCTCGTGGGCCAGTCGGCGGGCGCGCACATTGCGCTCTGCGCGCTCCTGGAGCTCGTCGAGACGCGTCGTCGCGCCCGCAGCGCGTCCTCCTGCGCGTCTCCATCCACCACGACCAGCAGCAGCAGCGTCGCGTCCGCCGCGTCGTCGGACGGCGAGAACCTGAGCGCCAGCACGTTGGACAGCGCGGCGCTGCTGGGCCGGCCGCCGACGTGGGAGCTGCGGCAGCTGCGCAGCTACATTGGCATCTCGGGCCCGTTCAACATGGAGGCGAGCGTGGGCACGTTCCACCGCCACGGCTTCGACCGCGCCGTCGTGGAGCGCGTCATGGCGCAGCGGCTGGGCTACTACTCGCCTGCGCTGCGTTTCGAGGCACTGGCGACGCTCCCGCCGCGCGAGCGCGCGCATCTGCTGGCCGACTTCCCGCCCTGCTTCCTCTTCCACGGCACGGCGGACAAGACGGTGAGCTGGCGGTCCACGGCGCAGTTGGCGGCCGCGCTGCGGGCCTGCCACGTGCCCGTGACCACGCGCTTCTTCAAGGGCAAGACGCACACGGACGCCATCATCGAGGACCCCATCGTGGGCGACGACTTTTTGCTGGACGACGTCATGGCCGTGCTCAAGGCGCGCGCGCCCGTGGACCCGCGCACGGGCCGCCCGCGCTACGAGCTCGGCACGCGTCCGCAGGAGAAGCGCTACTACCCGCGGCTGCTGGTGCGTCTCGCGCGTGCGGTGAACCCGTTCTAAGACTGGTGGGGCCGCCATGCATTTGACTAGCAGCAGACAGGAACACGATCAGCATTGTATTGTATGTCGCGGCCACGCTCGCGACGATCTGCAGGCGGTGGCGGGTGCTAGGCCGACGCGCGGTGCTTGAAGGCCACGACGGCGCCGATGAGCACGACGGCCAGCACGCCCGCGATGAGAGGCCCCACGAAGGAGGCGGTGGACGGCCCCGCGTGGCTCTCCTCGGCCTCTCCGGTCTCCAGGGCCGCGGACGCGCTGGCGGACGCGGCGTGGGCCTCGCGCAGCGCACTGCGCAGCTGGCGGGAGGCTCCAGGCGACGCGGCGGAGGCGACGACGCACGGCGACGTGGCGCCGCAGTCGAGCAGCGCGACGGCCAGCGCGAGCAGCAGCGCCACACGCAGCCACGCCGGGAGCTGCGCTGCGCGTCGAGAAGAGGCCATGGTCGGGTGCTGCGGGTGCTGACTTCTTGTATGAGCTCGATCTGGTCATTAGCTGAAGTTGGGGAAATGGCGTGGACCACCTCAAAGCGACAGGACGAGGCATTGACTTTCATCAACCAATGCGCTTGGATGCGGCTTCCGATCTACTGATATGTGATAGTGGCCCAAAGTTGAAGACGTGCGACTAAAATATTGTAGATTTAGCCGCACGTCATAGCGATCGCGATTTTGATTGGCTAGACAAATCGTTTGTCGCACGTCAAGCTGCACCCTGTTCTCTGGAATCATGCCGGTCAGCAGGTTCCGGCCCTGCCAATGCTGCGTTTTGTATGCCGAAAAATGAGGAGGATGGACCAAGGAAGCGATAGCGATAGGCCCGAACTTAATTCCGCTTGTAACTTGGCGTTTGTACGACTCCTACAAAAGCCAAGTTCAGCGATGTATTTTGTTCACAATGTCGTAAACCTATTGAACGATGTATCCCTATTACTAGTACAAGGAGTACAAGTGAAACTGTGGCAGACAATTCCAAACACGCTGAAGCGCGCACGCGGGCTTGCCAAAGTGCAGACAACGGAGCTGGGGCGCAAGAGGGCTCGCCCGGTGCATTTCCTGGAGCTGGACCAAGTGCTCGCTGACTGGATCGACTACTGCAACGCCAAGAACTTACTACTGCCGCGGAACGGCCTCGCTTGGAGAAGATCGGTCGATCCTGGAGGGGGCTTTGAGAAGGAGCTCTCGGGAGACCGCTACGACGTGGACAGCGTGAATCGCCTGCTGGAGCCGAAGATCGCGATCGAGTTCGACGGACGCCAGCATGCCGTACGTCCTGCTGCTTACGAGCGTGCGTGATCGTGAAACTAATGTTGTGTGTCCGTTATGCTTGAAAAGGAACGCGTTCACTTCTCCCAAAAGGACCTGTGCGGTTGGCTGGGCCAGCTAATGAGAAACCACATCATGGAGGAGGACCTGAAAGCCTGGGGTGTGGTGCTTAGACTCGTTCCGCACACTTGCAGCACTTTCGCCAAGGTCGCGAACTACATCGTCGCGCGCCTGCCCGAGTTCGGCGTCTCCCGCCCTGAGGGTGGCTGGAAGGCGATGGAGAAGCGCTTCAACGCGCGCCATGGCGTTGCCAAGCTTGTTGCCGCGGAGGCGCGACGCGTTCGAGACGCCAAGAAGTTTGCAGCGCTCAAGGCGCGCATTCCCGCTCCGAAGTGTGGGCGCCCACCGTCCAAGGACTGGGTGCGGCTCTCTGGCATCGAGGGACCCGTGGAGACAGCGCAGTGCATCCATTGCTACAAGGAGATCAAGACGAAAGGCAAGGTGGCGAAAGTTCGAGGGCACCTGGAGTTTTGCCGTGCCTATCGAAAGTCGCTGGACCGCTTTCGAGCTCCCGATCCGACAAATGCTGAGCTGGTGGCCGTGCTGGAGTGCCTTTGGTATGAATGAGCGCCAGCGTGCCACACACGCCATGGTGTTTCTTGGCAACATTCCACTCAATCAAGTGGCGCCGTATCGAGCAGCACGAGTAAGCTGAGCGACTTGCTAGGTTTCTCAGCTGTCCAGCCCTGAGAAGTGAAGCTCGGTGGTCGACACTTTGAACGCCGGTATGGCACAGATCAATGATGGATTGAAGTCCGGGGATTCGTGACGCTATAGCTGAATGCCGTGACGGCCCTCCCCGAGCTGGAGCGGCCAACCAAGGAGAGACCACAAGCGTGCATTCCGTCATTGCCCCCGACTCGTTCGTTCCTGTCGTCCACCCGGCTCATGTGTGAAGCGTAGTAGACATGGCGTTGCTCACGGCAGCTGGAGTATTCCCCGCGATGTACCTTTGATACATATATATCGCATACGATGTATCTATCGAGAAAATGCATTCTAATCGCGCCACCTTCTAGGGCTGTCTCATCGCAACGAGTCTAACATATTGGGACAGGAAGGCTTCACAGATGCCTCGGCACACCCATTCCACCCACCTGGCAAGCTCCGATAGAAGACATCGGACCCATCCGCTGTACAAGCTCCAGCGCGCGTGCCCTTCTCCTCCACCATTCGCGAACTCCACGGCTGGCAGGCACATCAGACAAGCGATGCGGAAGCTCTCCAAGGAGCTGCGCGGCGAGGTGCGCGTGGAGCTAGACCGCAAGTGGTACACAGCGGGGGAACTTGTGCAGGGGCATGTGTTGCTGCGCGTGACCAAGCGGCTTCAAAGCGCCGGTACGTGGTGCGCTCATTTGCGGAGGGAGTATTGAGGCGAATCCCAACCGTTTGCATCTCGGGCTAAGACTCAGCACCTCACCTCTCTCCGTTGTGCTCGTGTGTTCATGTCCGCCGTTTGCGAACAGATTTCGTGCTGTACTTTGAGGGACAGGAGCGCATTTCATGGCACGAGAAGTCCGGGTTGGTGCCCAAGACTCCCACGCCGCGGCGAAGGCACAAGAAGGACATATTACAGGAAAAGGTGCGTGTACTCTTCTGCAAGCTTCCGCTGAGGCCTTGCGGGGTCCGCGGTGCTCTCGTCGGTTGGCCTAACGCACTTGTTGCTGTGGCATGCATCGCTCCACGTCAGATCACACTTTCGGGTGTTCCTCTGACATACACGACCGGCACTTACGACTACCCGTTCAGCTATCGTCTACCTGAGTCGCTGCCTGGCACGTTCCAGTTCCAAGCTCGGCAGCTCCGAGAAATGGGAACCATCGACGCCTCCATATCGTACGAAATTCGAGCCACCATGTGCACCAACGCCGCGCTCCAAGCCGACCTCGAAGGCCGCCAAACGCTCGTCGTGCACCGTCCGCCATTGGGCTATATGGTCCGAGCGCTGGAGCGGTCCTCGACCGCAAAGGTGCGCATGATGAGAATCTTCGCGCGCGGCACGTGCTCGCTGTCAGCGTGGCTAGACCACGATGTGGTTATCGCTGGCGATACACCCACGATCTTCACCCGTGTGCGCAATAACTCCTCGCGGGACGTCCAGTGCATGAAGCTGCGCCTTGTCGAGAACCTTGCCGTAGACGTCCCGTTCCGCACGCAGAAGTGCGGGTCGACTGTAGTCTGCCGCAGGGAGTTTCCAGGCGTGAAAGCTGGCCAGACTATCGACCAGGCGCTTGCACTGGACCTGGTAGACAGCAGCTCCGGTGACCCCATCAACCCGACGATGGGGTGTCACTTCGCCAAGTGGCAGTACCGGCTCGTTGTCAAGTGCAGCTTTTTGCTCTGCTCGAGCATTCAAGTAGAGTTCCCGGTCACTGTCACGCGGCAGGCCCCGATCACTCATTCGGGAATAACTGCACGGCGCAGGAGCATGGAGTACTCTAGCTCGCCCGCAGGCATATCCTCGAAGGCGAAGGAGCCGAGGTCCAAGCAGCGCGCCTCGCTCGAGCCACTAAACTTATATCGGGATCTCCATCACACGTAAAAAACGGTCACAAGACGAACTTCATAAGTCCCCTTTCTGCTGTTCCAGCTGTTGGAGACGCGTTGCAGAGCCATAGCGCACGAGGATGTCCTGAGCCATCAGCCAAGCTGGTGAACCGAAATCGAGGGTTTGCGGTCTCTCCGTCCGTTCACGCTGCGAATCTCAACATATCGCGAACGACGATTAAACCCGGGGTGCTACACGACTTAGCGAGTCCGGCTCGACAGCGAGCGCGCAGCCGGCAGCCTACACTGCAATTGCCGATAACGATGTCCACTTTGCAATTTGCCCCCTGGAGCTCAAGCGTCTTCTTCCCTCCAGCCACTCCCGTCCAAGTCCCCACCGTCCCGGCTTCTCTGCACCGCCATGAACATCCGTGCGCTTTTCATCGCGGCTGCGGCTTCCCTCGCGCTGGCCCAGGCGGACGTCATTTCGCACGACGCGGTGGTGCCCTTTGCGCAGCCAGAGCCCACGACGGTGGAGCAGACGGCCGGCATCACGTTCAAGCCGCAGATCCACATCTCGAACGGCTGCCACCCGTACCCAGCCGTCGACGAGGACGGCAACACGAGTGGCGGCCTTAAGCCCACGGGCTCCGCGAGCGCTGGCTGTAAGGGCTCCGGCTATGGCAGCCAGATCTACGGCCGCATCACCACGTATGAGGGCGTGTACGCCATCATGTACTCGTGGTACATGCCCAAGGACTCGCCGATTTCGGGCCTTGGCCACCGCCACGACTGGGAGCACGTAGTTGTATGGGTGGACGACATCACGCTGGACAGCCCTTCGATTGTTGCCGTCTCGCCGTCCGCGCACAGCGGCTACAACATTTACTACCCGCCCGAGGACGACACGATCGATGGGTACAGCGCCAAGGTCGACTACTCGTCGAGCTGGTTGGTGGTGAACCACGCGCTGGACAGCACCACGGACTCCGGCGAGACCCAGGATCTGATCATGTGGGACCAGCTGACGGACGCGGCGCGCACGGCGCTGGAAGACACGGACTTTGGCGATGCCAACGTGCCAATGAAGGACGCTAACTTCGAGACCAAGCTGGGCAACGCGTACTACGCGTGAGCTCGCACCCCGATAGTAAAAGCTCTCGTGCTGCATTAGTTATACACCGTCAAGAGTTGCTCGCGTGGTATCCATTTACCCCCAGAAGTGTTGAGTTTAGCTCGAGCAGGCCGTATCAAGCGTGAGTTCTTGCTGGGTAGGGAAACCCGTGCGACTCGCAGATCTGCTTTGCGTTGGCAGCAGCGACTGCTGCCCTTCAGCGGTCGAAAGGTTGCAAGAGGACATTTCTCTGAGTGCGCACACCAGTCACCAGTCGTTGCCATTAATCCAGGATAGGGAAGCCATGCTCAAGAGATTCAAGCCAACAGGAGCAAGCCGCCTTTTAGCCTCGTGTCTCTTCCTAGCAGATGTACGTCGTGCCCCGCGCTTTTTTTCCTCGGCGAATCTTCTATCAAAGCCTCGAGATAGATTACACGGGCACGACGACGCGCAAGGGCCGGGTTGAAGCCGCAGCGCGTAGAGGAAGCTCATCGACGGCGACCCATCTATTCCAGCGAAACCCGCGTTGCAAGGCTGCCTCTAGTTTCATGCCCAGCATCCTAGCGTCTCGGAACTCTGTAGTATGTGGCTAATGGATGTGGCGTGGCACCACCGCTATCTTCACCGCGAGACTGGTCTGCAATGTATGGGTGTGAGTCGCTCAAGGCAAGCAGTACTGCCTGTTGCCTCTCGGCTCACTCCCTGAGGCAGGGAATTCAATCTCTCGCAACAGACTGCTGGCAGTTTCGGGTCCGGTAAAGGTCGGCCGGGGGGCGTAACCCGGCCATACATTACACACCGCGACTAGCGGACCCGACCGTCTGACGCCCATCATTGACCAACACGAAGTACCAGTCCGCCCAGGAACCGGCACTCCACACGCCAAAGGAGCTAGCCCCTGGATAAAGCGTCTGCAATTCTTGCGGCCCCGCGGGCTCTCTGCAATGGTTTTATCTTCCCCCGGCGAGAGGCAAGCCGCTCTGCGTGGTGTACAAGAGGGTCAGGAAAACAGCCTTTGTGACTCGCAGCGACCGTCCCACGCGACTGGCCGGATGGGCCCGCCCGTAGCTCTCGCACCGTTCCGAACGGATCACGCTCCAGATGCAGCAACTTCAAATGCCCGCTCACACCTCTGGTTGCCATTAATTCTTGAATCGCAGGAGCCGCTCGTCAGCAGCGGACGATCGCTCAGTTGCTTGCGCCCGGCCAACGCGCAGTGACGCTACCATTCTCCCATTTGCTTCGCTTCGCTCAAGTGCGGTGCCCCGACATCACTTCCGTTCCCCCACATCAGATGAACTTTCGCGTCTTCCTCGTTGCAGCTGCGGCCTCGCTGGCTACGGTTCAGGCCGACGTCATTTCCCACGACGAAGTGGTGCCTTTCGCACAACCAGACCCTACGACAACCTCCGAGATCGCCGCAGTCAATTTCAAGCCGCAGCTCCACATCACTAATGGCTGTCATCCATATCCTGCTGTCGACGAAAATGGCAACACCAGCGGTGGGCTCAAGCCGACAGGCTCGTCGAGTGCAGGCTGCAAGGGGTCCGGCTACGGCAGCCAGATCTATGGACGCTCCACCTGGTATAACGGCGTGTGGGCTATCATGTACTCGTGGTACTTCCCCAAGGACTCGCCATCTACAGGCCTCGGCCACCGCCACGACTGGGAACACGTCGTGGTGTGGCTCAACAACCCGGCAGTAGATAGCCCGGAGATCCTCGCTGTCTCCGCTTCTGCACACAGCGGTTACACCGTCTACTACCCGCCGAGTTCGGACTACCTGGACGGCAACAGCGCCAAGATCGACTACTACAGCGTCTGGCCGATCAATCACGCATTCCGGATGACGTCCGACTCAGGCGAAACGCAGGACTTGATTATGTGGGATCAGCTGACGGATGCGGCTCGTACAGCGCTGGAGGACACCGACTTTGGTAGTGCCAACGTGCCGTTCAAGGACGCCAACTTCGAGACCAAGCTGGCTAACGCCTATTACGCTTAGATGGGAGACAATAGCCACCAACTCAACACGTCCCTGTTAATGCTTCATGTAGTAGGCACTAAATACGCCAAGGGTACGATCAAACCTGTTTCTCTCCCAATTGAGATGCAGGCGAAAGGGCATAATAAGTCACGGTATTGCCTTGTGGTCGAAGACGAAGCTTGTTTCGCGTAGCCTTGACACCCCTTTCACTGTCTAAACGCCTGGTTGGGTTGCCTCACAACTAATCGCCAGTGCAGAAAAAGAAACCCTGCACCCGATCCCGCGAACTGCTAGTAGCACTAAACAGGATAGTGTACGCTTGTCACCCGTCATCTAGAAGTCCCAAGGAGCTCGAAATCAATGGTCTTCATTCCAATAAAAAGAAACTGCCACGCGCTATCCAGCAACGCTGGATAAGATGCAACAACTTCAAGCGGACGAACAACTTGAAGTGAACGTAACTCCACTACCTCAGACGATTTTACCCACGACATTGTCTCGCAAAAGATTCGACCCGTCAGTGCAAGCATTCGGCGCGTTTCGTTGCAGGCACACTGCAGCACCATAGCCTCCGCTAAGACACCCCAGTCCGTAAGCAATTCGATGTGCTCTCCTTCGACGTTCGTGTAATTCGAACCGAGTACACGTACTTGGCATCAGTTCCCAGACGTCGGGAACAGGAAGCAAAACCGAAAGACACGCTGAGCAAGATTCTGCCACGACCAGGGAGTCTCTTTGGCGACAAAGAGCACAGCATGCTCCACATAAGGATCCTAGCAGAGCACGACCCAGCTCGTCAGACTCACGATTCGTCACATCGAATTAGAACCTGCAGCAGCAGCATGCACAGCGATAGAGGACGTCCGATTTCCGATGAATCTTTGATCAAATCCCAAGGATGAAAGCTTTTCGCGATGGGCAGGCTTCAGTTTGCTGGTGACTGTGGCGGAGTCAATGCAGCTCTTGCTTCTTGTTGCACTCATCGACGTTTTGTGTGGCTGGCCTCCTACCAGTGCGGGCATCATAATTTGGTAGAAGGCGCTAAAATGCACAACCCCGAGCAGCTCGAGATGCTCCTTGGGGTCTGCACACCATCCAAACCCCCGCTATGGCACGGCAAGCTTGCCTTAGGGGTTAGCACAAGCCCCAACTCCAGCGCGACGCGCGGTAGGCAGAGCTACCCCGCCTTCTCGAAGTCGCACCAGATAAACTCGCCTTCTCAGCACCACGACGTGTCAGTACTCTCAAACTCGGTTGCTAGGAATTGTCAGTACAAGTCAATAACGCGAGCGCGACCTTGAAGCCGCGCGATTGCAGAGCGTGAGGCTGAGAGCCCAGGGTACCATCTAGGCATCTTACCGCCTGCTTTATGTTCGGAAGCTTGTGACAGGGAGTCCGTGACACATGCCCCAGCTGTTATTGTAAGTCGCAACTTCTTACAAGTGGATCCTGGTCTCCCCCTACGCCAGACGGCCAAATGCCCACCGCGCGATTTGCACACACACACACTCCATTCGATCTGCAAGGAGTGCGCCGAGTATCACGACGATGACACTGCCCGATGAAGCTCATCGTGAATGACCGTTCAAGAGACCGCACTAGAGCGCCCTGCTCAATTGCGCCGCGAGTCAGGCGGACTTCCCTCTCTTCCGCATCTGCGCTAAACGCGATATCACTATCATTCTCCAAATTGCCACGCCAGACACATTACTGTCGTCCTCTTCACCAAGTTCCCGAACAACCTTCACCTGGACGCTATGAACATCCGTGCCATTGCCTTCGCTGGCATCGCCTCGCTCGCGTACGCCCAAGCAGCTGTCATCGATCACGACCAGGTCGTGCCCTTCGCACAGCCCACGCCGAACACGACCATCCAGGAAGTCGCCATCCAGTTCAAGCCACAAATCTACATTAACAACGGCTGCCACCCGTACCCCGCGGTGGAC
>JAADYJ010000792.1:0-14508 GCA_023338205.1 Halophytophthora polymorphica
CAAGCTAGGAAGTTAGCAGACACTCACACGCAAACGCTTTGCCAGCGCAACAGGAAGCTCACGTCATGCTGTCTGCCGTGCACAGCTTCAGTTCGTGGGTGTAGATGTCAACCTCGTAGCCGCAGACCATCGCGCGCCATTTCTCGAACACGCCAGGCAGCAGGAACTGCACGATGTAGGCGGCCTCTGCCTCCGCCTCGGACGCCGTACCCCTGCAGTACGGGCACGGATGTTGGCCGTTCGCCACTGCGCCCACCGGCCGCGGTCCCCACCGATGGCCATTCGCGCAGGTATAGCTGCAGTCGTCGGAGAGTCGCTCCTAGCGGCGTGTGGCTCTTTAGTTTGGGAACGTGCCCAATTGATTGAAACCCCCTAAAACTTATTTTTTTCGCAACAATGCATTGGGTCGGCTCACCAAATCGCACTTAGGCGGCGTACGACAGTGCGTGCCGACACCTTTCGGGCTAATTGGCGGAGGGGGAAGAGCAAGCAGAGCAGAGCAAGCCCCAAGCGCGGTGTCGAGGACGCAGGCGCGCGGGCAGCATGGCGAGCGGCGGGCTGACCAAGAACCAGCGCCGGCGGCTGAAGAAGAAGGCGGAGAAGCAGGTGGAGAAGCAGGCGGCGAAGAGCAGCAGCGACGGCCATGGAGCGAGCCAAGAGGCCGAGACGGTGGCCTCCAACGCGCCGCCCCCGGACGTGGAGGTGGAGTACGTGAGCGCCGACCCGAGCAAGGAGCTGGCGCTGCCTAGCGACGACCCGGCCTTCGCCGAGATGATGCGCGTGTTCGGCAAGTTCTCGTCCGCCGAGGAGCTCTGCGGCGCCACGGACAACGAGGTGCGACTCGCTGCTCTCGTTTCGTATCTTTCCCCCTCTGCTGCCCATGCGACGCTATACTGACGCTTGCTGCGCGTGCTCCAGGAGACAAGGGACGACGTAAAGCAGGACAAGGGAGAGGAAGAGGCCGACGCCAGCGCGGAGCTCGCGGAGGAAGAGTCCGCCGAGGAGAAGGTGCTGTCCAAGAAGGCGCGCAAGAAGAGCAAGCGGCTGAGCGTGGCGGAGCTCAAGCAACTCGTCGTGTACCCAGACGTGGTGGAGGCGCACGACGTGACGTCGGCGGACCCGCGTCTGCTCGTGTACCTCAAGTCGTACCGCAACACGGTGCCGGTGCCTCGACACTGGTGCCACAAGCGCAAGTACCTGCAGGGCAAGCGCGGCATCGAGAAGCCACCCTTCATGCTGCCTGAGTTCATCGCCCAGACGGGCATCTCGGAGGTGCGCGGCGCCGTGGCGGAGGAAGACGAGAAGAAGAAGCACAAGCAGCGCGCGAGGGAGCGCGTGCAGCCCAAGATGGGCCGCGTGGACATTGATTACCAGGTGCTGCACGACGCCTTCTTCCGCTTCCAGACCAAGCCCAAGCTCACGCAGCTCGGCGATCTCTACTATGAAGGCAAGGAGTTCGAAGTGAAGCTCAAGGCTAAGGTGCCCGGCCAGCTCTCGGACGAACTCAAGGTACAGCAGCTGGTCCCCATACCCGCTGAAGGCTCTACAGAGTCCTCGGCCGTGTCTTGAGTGGTGGGTTTCTTACGCAGTTCTGGTTTCGTGGCGCATTGATAGACAGCACTGGGGATGGTGGAAGGTGTGCCGCCGCCCTGGCTCCTGAATATGCAGCGATATGGCCCGCCGCCTGCGTATCCGAATCTCAAGATCCCGGGCCTGAACGCCCCCATTCCAGAGGGTGCAAGCTTCGGCTACCATCCAGGAGGCTGGGGCAAGCCGCCCGTGGACGAACATGGCCAGCCGCTGTATGGAGACGTCTTCGGTCGCGCCACGGACACGGAGAACACGGTACGACGCGCTTGTCTTGTCTTGCTGGGCCCAGAACGCGTCACTCACGTCCAGCGTGTTGCATGCTCTCGCTGTGCTGCAGAGTGAGGAGATCAACCGCGAGCGGTGGGGAGAACTGGAAGAAGAGGAGGAGGAGGAGGAGGAAGAGGAAGAAGAGACAGAGGAAGAAGCAGGCAAGGGCGTGGAAGGTCTCGAGGAAGCGGAAGGCTTGGACGCGACGGGCCTGGAGACACCTCTGGCGGACGGCATCTCGAGCGTGGCCTCGGGGCTCACGACGCCTGGCGTCGTGGATATGCGCAAGGGCATCCGGTGCGTCTACTTGTCTGTGTTGGTCTTACTTCGAGCGTTCTGTGCTCACTTTATAATCGTGACACTGTCGCTGCAGAGGAACGGAGACCCCGGACGCCCCGCAGCAGCTCTACACGGTGCTGGAGCAGAAAGAGGTGCGTGTTTGCCCTACGGCTGGCTGTTTCCCTGCGTGCAGTCGTAGTCAGCGTGCTCACGTCTGCGAGGTGTGTGGTGTACTTCTCGTTCTACCACGTAGACCTCGGTGGGTACGTCGCTTTATGGCTCGGGACACGAGTACGTCGTCCCAGGCGCGACGGAAGAAGGCAGCGGCAAGCCGACCGAGACTGGCCGCGTTCGTCGCCGCTTCGAAGACGCCCCGCCCAGTAGCTCGACGCCTGCAGAGCCCGTGGAGGACGAGGAAGAAGCGGCAAAGAAGAAGAAGAAGGCCAAGACGGAGAAGAGCAAGAAGCACAAGGATTTCAAGTTCTAGCTTCGGCGTCTGGACAGCCGACTCGGCTTCTCCTCCTTGCCCACCGCCACTCCTTGTACTGGCCAGTAGCTGCTTATGATAACGGAACGTCTTTACGAGACCTGAAGGTATTCTACGTGCTCTGCACAATGAGCTTCCGTCTGTGACAAGGAGGAACAAGCAACACACGAGCTCCGCCTTGCTGTCTCTCTTGCTGGTGTTGGCGATTAAATAGAGAGCTCCCCTCAACGCTGGCCGTGCTGTCTGCGTCTAGGCCGGCGGCAGTCCCATGGCCTCGCGCAGCTCCATGATCTGGCGTCGCTCCTCGGGCGGCAGCGACTGGATGACCTCGGGCGCCAAGTTCTGCACTTGCTCCAGCAGTTCCTGCTGCTCCGGGTCCAGCTTCTCCATCAGATCGTTCGACACACCCTGTACGACACACCGCCATAATGCAGATGGCAATACATAAGAAAGTGTTTACACCGACGGGAAAGCAGTGGATACGCGAAGGAGGCTGAGGCAGCGCAGCACGTACGATGGCGTTGGCCGGCGCGGGCGCCGAGGCCGTGCGCTCCTTGATCATGCCGAGCTTGAGCTGCGCCTGCGCGATGGCGCGCGCAAACTCCGGGTGGTCCTGCAGCAGACGCCGCGTCTCCGCGGGCGCGCTCTCGTTGCACTGCTTCAGCTGGAACACCAGCTCGTAGAGCTCCGCCGCCGGCAGGTCCGCCACGCTCGTCGCTTTGGCCTCCATCTTCCCTGCGATTGAGCCGCTCGATCTCGTCTCGCGAGGCCGAACCTCCTATTTCGCATATCCTGTTGGCATACATTCCACGCCCCAAGTTCCATCTGGGACTCAGCCACACCAAATTCGGTCCCAACCCACTATATTCGGTCAATGTTCCAATCGAACGTCCTATTGTATCGTCCTACACTGCTAAATCAGGACATGCCCGCCTTAAATCAGGAGCGACGCGCGCCCATCCGCCGGCCCAGGAGCTCAAGTGGGAGGCAAAGTGATCTGTTGGCCACGAGAAGCAGTCACGGCCGTGCTTGCTTCGCCGCCGAATGTTGCGAGTTGCAGCGTCCAAGTCGCTGCTCCGCCGCCGCCTGCCGCTACGTCCCGCCACTCCCCTGCGCTTCGCCTCCCAGCTCGCCGCCGAAGAGCCCGAAGAGCCCGAAGAGTCCGAAGAGCCCACGTCACCACCCGCCGCGGCCGCCGAGATGAACGTGACGCGCCACAACTTTGCGAGCTGCTTCGCCGACCTGCAGCGCGACCTGGCGCGCCCGACCTGCCGCTTCGTGGCCATCGACACGGAGTTCACGGGCCTGTCGCCCAATGAGTTCGAGAAGGAGCGCTACCTGGACACGCTCGAGGAGCGCTACCGCAAGGTGAAGCGCGCCGGCGACAGCTTCCTCATCACGCAGTTCGGCCTCTCCACCGTGCACGTGGACAAGCAGGACCAGTTCCAGATCAAGACGTGGAACTTCTACGTCTTCCCGCGGCCCTACGGCGCCGTGGACGAGCGCTTCCTGTGCCAGGCCTCCAGTCTGCAGTTCCTCTCGGAGCACGGCTTCGACTTTAACAAGTTCATCGCCGACGGCATTCCATTCGTGAACCTCAGCCGCACGGAGACCATGCGCAAGCGGCTGCAGCGCCGTATCGACAACCTCACCAAGGTGAACAAGAACCTGACGCTCTCGGAGGACGGCCAGGCCTTCCAAAAGGAGGTGCAGGAGAAGCTGGACGCCTGGATCGCCGGCGGCGCCAAGAAGGGCGAGAAGCTGCTGGTGCCCACGCGCAACTCGTTCTACTCGATGGTCGTGCACGAGACGGTGCGCGCCAAGGCCAGCTACCTCTACTCGGAGCACGCGGACGGCGGCGTGGAGGTCTCGTACGTGTCCAAGAGGATCAAGCAGGAGCTCATCGCGGCGCGCACCAAGGAGATGCAGCGCGAGCTGGAGGATGCCATCGGCTTCTCCCGCGTCATTGAGCTGCTGAGCGAGAGCAAGAAGCCCATCGTGGGCCACAACGCGCTGCTGGACTTTGTGTACGTCTTCCGCCAGTTCTACAAGCCGCTCCCGGACACACTGGCCGACTTCAAGACGCAGCTGCTGGAGCTCTTCCCCACCATCTACGACACCAAGCACGTGACGCTGCGCTCGCCGCTGGGAGACCAGCTCAAGTCCACGGGGCTCTCCTCGCTCTTCGAGTACATGCGCGAGAACGTGACGCCCACGCCCGAGGCGCTCATGCCCAGCGACGAGCGCTTCGACACCTACCGCCAGGCGCTCCAGGCCGAGTCGGACGGCAACGACTCGATGTTGTGCCACGAGGCGGGCTTCGACGCCTTCATGACGGGCGTGTGCTTCCTGGGTCTGTTGGCCCACGACGCGGATGGCAAGCTGCCGGACCAGCAGAGCAACGAGGGCAGCTCGGCGCGTCTGAAGCTTCGGCTGGAGGAGCTGGAGAGCGTGAAGAACCAGCTGAACCTGATGATCTCGGACGGGAGCTGTCTGGACCTGGGCGACCTGGAGCAGACCATCGACCGCGCGCGCGTGTACCGCGTGAGCAGCACAGCTAAGCGTCGTATCCAGCACGTGCGCATGGAGGACGTGTTCAAGCAGGCCAAGGTGCAGCGCGTGGTGCGCGAGGGCGACCAGGACGCCTTCGTGGTGCTGGACGCGCCCGTGGACGAGGTGAACAGCGACGTCACGGAGGAGTTGGGTCTCAGCGTGTCCACGTACGACGAGCATCTGGCTGCGGTGGCCGAGAAGCTGCGGCTGAGCCAGGTGGAGACGGACCGCCAGTTGTTCGAGAAGCTGAGCGCCTCGCACGCCAAGACGGAGGGCGACGCGCCAGTGTCCCCCATGCTGACGAAGAGCAACGAGAGGGCCAAGGAGGAGGACGCTTCGTCGGCCTGGAGCCGCTGCACCATCTCGTAGACACCCGCCAGCCAAGGCTGTACCAAAGCACGACCGACTTGAGGGCGAGACGACACTTTTGAGCTTGCTAATAGACTTCTTCGCCTTGTTCGGTCGTGGTCCGTCCCTGGAAGCGGCCAAAGTCCTCGCATCTGGACGAAGGGCGAGCGCAGTTCAAGTGTCGGATCTAACAAGTCGTTCTGTGGCATCGCACCGCGAGGTTCGTTCGCGGCGGGCTCTTCGACTCCAGACGCCATACCAACTCGCAGCAAGCACGGAAGTGTCCGTACTAAATCAACTCTCTCGGTTCTTGGGTTTCACGGGGAGCCCTCTATTGCTGGGCCGTTTTGCCCGCAGACCCGACACCGGAAGAAGGAGACACCAGAAGACAGCGGCAAGCGTCGGATCTCCAGGCTTCCTCTCTCTCTCTTTCTCTCTCGGCGAATCTCCTGTCTGTCTGCAGCCATGAGCATCGACAGCAACGAGCGCACGTCCGCACCGGCTTCTGCTTCGGGCTCTGCTCCCGTGGCGGTCCCTGCCGTGCGCAAGAAGCGCGGGCCTTCCGACCGCCAAGCCAAGCGCCTGGAGCTGGAACTCTTGCGCGAGCGCATCGAGGCGGCGCGCGCGGACGGCGACGCGCTGCTGGCCGCCCCGCAGACCAACAGGGACCCTCTCTCCTGCTTCTGTAAGACTGGTTCGCACGCTTCCCGTGCACTTTCGACCAGTGCGGCTCGGCAAACTAACGCTGCGGCCCGCGTCTTGGACAGGCTGCTGCAACTTCAAGCGCCTCGGCCAAAGCTACGTACGCTGGACGAGTATTTCGCCATGCGCGCAGCTCCAAGTCTCCCTTGCGACACGTTGCGTTGGTCCTCACGCTCTCGTTGTTGCCATGCATTTCTACGTGGGCCATGGACGAGTAGGTCTTGCGCGAGCGGCGTGTGGCCTCAGCCGATGGCGAGGCCGAGGAGACGCAGCTGGTGATCGTGGGGCCGCACTGGATCGGCGTGCTGGTGACAGTCGCCATCATCCTGGTGTCCACAGGCGTCTTCCTCGCGCAGCAAGCTCCGCTCATGCCCTGGTATGACTCGCTGGTCACCCTCGTGCTCTGCGCCGTCACACTCTACTATTTATTCCAGACGGCGTGCACCGACCCGGGGATCGTGCTGCCATCGCACGTACAAGCGTCCACATCCCAGTCTACCAACAAAGATGAAGTGGCAATCTCAGTACTGGAGGCTGGAGACGGCCTTGGGGACGGAGAACTCGGCAATGCCAGAGCCGAGGACACGGTGCAGCTACTGGCGGCGTCGGGGTCTGCCGCGGCTGCGACCATCGGTTCGGGCCCGCGACGCCGCTCAGCGCAACGCACGTGCTACTGCGACATCTGCGGCATTGAGCAGGATCGCTCTACGGACCACTGCGAGGACTGCGGTGTGTGTGTGGCCGGCTACGACCACCACTGTCCGTGGATGGGCAAGTGCATTGGTCGAGGCAACATGCGCGCCTTCAAGAGGTTCAACGCCGCCTGGGTCGTCTACGTCTGCTTCGTGCTCACCATGGCCATCATGAACGTGGACTGGGGCACCACCGCCGTGCAGACGCTCGAGCGCAGCGCCTCGGGGGCCTGGGTGCCCGTGCACAACCACCACCAACACTAACTAGACCACACGCATAGGCAAGAGTGTCTCCACAAGTCCAAACTGTGCTGGAAGGATAATATATTATGAGGGAGAAGACCCTGGAGCAAATCGCGACGTCGACTTAGTTGGCCTCGCCAGCGTTCTTGACCTTCTTGGCTTTCTTGCGGTGCTTCTTCTTCTTGGCAGACGCACTCTTAGCAGCAGCGTCGTCGTTAGAAGGACTCGCCTCCACGTGCTTCGCCTTCTTCGTGGACTGCTCCTGCTTCTTGGCGGGGGTAGACGCCACCGTGGCGCCGTTCTGCGCAAGCATCTTGGCCGGTGTCTCCGTTTTGGGCTTCGGCTGCTGCTCCTGCTCCTCCGAATCGCTCGTGGAAGCCTGCAACTTCATGCAATCCAAGCTCGTCAGCATGACAGACTTCGTAATACAAGTCGCTCCACCAGAGCATCGATGTTCACACACGCAGACACATGTAGACATGCAGGTAGAGGGATGTTGCACAGTTATGACTCGTATGATTCCGATGGGAAAGACCACAAGAGCCTTTTACGAGCGCAAAAAGCAGTCGCCGCTTGAATTGCAACCTCGTCGAGGCGCGCCTTCACCGAGACCACGCAGTCTTCCGAACCTCCCAGTCCCCCTGCCGGCGCCGCAATGGCAAACCAGCTGATGAGACCTTCGCGAGAGGCCGAAAGACACGCAGCCTCGTTCACAGACGCCCCGGCATAGTGAGGCAGCCACGACAGGACCGCTCTACGCCCGCGCGGAGACAGCCTTAAGGACCATGCGCGAGTAAAGAGACGAGAAGAACTCTCGCCATGAAAAGCTTACACTTTCCTATCCCAAATGGTCTGGACCCCCATGATATCGAGAAGGACCATGGGGGTAATTTACAGATGGGGGGAGGCCACACACACACACATGCAGACACGCATACTCATGCCAAACGCACACGCAAGCAATTGCAGTCCATCAACGCACCTGATCCCACGCCACAGCGTCAGCCTTCTCCTCTCGCGCACGCTTCTTGCCCTTCTTGCCGCCAGTACTGACCGCAGCCAGCTCTCCCTGCTGCTCCTCGAACAGCTCGCTGGGCGGGCCCGGCTGGAAGTAGCCCGTAAGGTTCACGGCGCCCGTGCCCTGCGCCAGATAGAACTTGACCTGGTGCTGCAGACCGAAGACCAGGTCCAGCTTCACCTGCCACGGGTGCTTGTCGCCGCCCAGGTGCGCCACCAGGCCCTTCCACGGCTTCTGGTCCATCTGCTGCGTTTCCAGCCCCAGGCTGCGCACGCCCTCGGCCGCGTCGGCGCCGCATGTGGCATTGCACACGTTGAGCACAAAACCCTCGGGCACCGACACCAAAGCCGCCTTGGTCGCCGTCACTTCGCACGCCCAGAACGCCACCATCTTGTCTGAAGGAGCTGCGAGAAGCTGCTGCGTCCGCTGTCGATTCTCAACTGCCACACGCACAGCCTCAGCGGCGAGCGCGGCTGCAGGCAAGCGACCAAGCCGGTGGGCTGGATGCCGCGGACCTCGTGTCGCGTCGCAAAGCCCAAGGATCACGAGCTAGGAATGGGTGGACGCCAAAACGTGTCCCTTAAAGTAGGTCACGCCACATCAGTCTAGGGCGTGCCACACCACGTCAGACAAAAACTCATGAGCGCTGGTCACGCCGCGCCTCACAAATTTCTTGTTCGGCATTAAGCTAGGACGGTAGGTCCGTTTATAACGTGTACCACACTGGTGATGCAATCTGCGACGTGTGTAGAGCTTTAAATCCGAAAACGAGCCTTTTAGCAGCAAGCTCCCAAAGAAGCCTTCGCTGAAGTGAAAGTGGTCTGCAAGCGGTTATGCGCGCGCGCGTGGCCGATTTGCGAAAGCTCCAAAGGTAGGCAGCGAGGTGCGTTTGGCCTTGCGAGCCTGCGTCTTCTTGTCGAGGCGCCGGCGGCGATATGCAGCCTGAAGCCGCAGTACGGCCGCAAATGCCACGCTCTCCCGGTAGGACACAAAGGCGCCATGCTCCGGTGGTGTCGGCGAGACACGGTAGTGCCGCATGCTGTAGTAGTATGTGCTCTGCGTGTGCTTGTCGAGGCACTCGACCCATTCGTCCTGGTCCAGTAGTTGCGCGTGCACGCGTTGTTTGCCGCGGCGCTCGAGCTCCACTCGGGTGGCTACGTCGTTCTCCAGCGCCGCATCAATCAGAGACCGCACCACTTTTGGGATGCCACCGTTCACGTCCACGAGCGCTCCGTCAAAGTCCTCGGGCTTCTTGAGCGTGAGAAACTGATGCACACGGTTGTAAAAGTACTCGATCCCATCCACCGTAACGCAGCGAAACCAGACATTGGCCTTAGGCGTTCGCTGTGGTGGCGTCACGAGCTTCTGCGCAGCTGCGAACCCGTCAAACTCGGGCAGGCAATGCTCCACCATGTGCAGGTAGGCGGCGCAGGCACTCGCCCACTCGCGAAGAGCGCTATAAGCTGGCAGATGGTGCCAGCAGTGGTGGATGTCTGGAGGCGCCAGCTTGGCCGCAAGACCCAGCAGCTCGTAGACGCGATCGAGATGCACTGCGCTCAACGCGTATGGCTTGGTGAATAAACCTGTGGGCTCGTTGTGCGCCACCCACTCCCAGCCTCCAGCATGCGCCTCAATGTTCTTAACGATCCAAAGCCCCCAGTACGCGCGCCACATGTCTTCGCCGTCAATCTCGTCTCCCTCGCATTCTGCCTTCGCTAGCGGCACGCCAAAGAGAAGCAGCACGGCCTCCACCGTGACCAGGACGGCTTTGTGCGGCACTAAGTCCCACGAGAGCGGATCCAGGAACTGCCTCTTGGACTGTTCCTGCAGTGCGATGATGCAGTCGTCCACGCGCGAGACTAACCCCATCGTCACGACCGCAGAGCGACGAAGAAGCGCAGACGCATTGGTATTGAACATTAGTCTCTGCCCACCCGAGTGTCAGTTTCCCACTCACTTTGCAGTTGCGATGACTACCGACCGATATTGGACGCGTCCACGTATCCCCACGTCGGGTCCAAGTAAGTCGACTTGGCTTCGACGTCCCGCAGCAGCAGTATCTGCAGCGCAGCGTCGTCTCCGTCGAATTCGGTCGCTAGACTCACCAGACGGCGGTGCAACCCACGCTCCGCGTCTGTCTCGGGCTCGTCCTTCTGGAACGACCGCCGCCACGCACACCGCACAGCCTCGACCTCGCGTGAAGGTCCTGCGTCTCCCTGTTGGAGCTGTGTGTCCTCTGCAATCGACTGCATTTCCGTGCTATCCCTGACACCCAAACTACCGCAATGTAGATGAAGTCGCCATACCACAAACCTTGGCACTAGCACAAGCCAATTCCATCGGGTTTATTCTTGGTCGAGGCAATTGCTACTCGATCTCCAAGTGGAAGTCTTGATGCAAACCGGGTGGAGGCCGGGAGCAGGGACGGCGCAAGCAGGCGGGGCAGACTCGTCCTCTCTTCTCTGTGCGTGCTTGGGCCAGCCCCACAACGGGCTCCAATCCAAGTCGTTTGCCTCATCCTGGGCTTCCAGTTTCCCGTCAAAGGTTCGCTCAGCTTACGACGACCTTGGCACCAGAGCCGTCGTCTCTCCCCGTGGCAAAAACGCCCACAGTGGCCACGAGCGCCCGCGCCTTGAGCAGCATCTCGTCGTATTCGTCGTCGCTGTCCGAGAGCACCACGATGGCTCCACCCGCGCCGAGCGTCACGGCGTTGGGTGTCACAATAGCCGTCCGGATGATGATATTGAGGTCGCAACTCCCGTCAATCGACACAAAGCCCAGTGCTCCCGAGTAGACACCACGCGGTGCACGCTCCAGCTCTCGGATGATACGCATGGTGCGCTTCTTGGGCGCGCCAGTCATGGAGCCACCGGGGAACGTCGCCCTCAGCACGTCCACCACGTCAGCATCGTTGCGTCGCTGGGCACGCACAGTGGTGACCAGTTGGTGCACCGTGGTGTACGTCTCGACGCGCATAAGCCTCGGCACGTGGACGGAGCCCACGCGCGCCACGATGCCAAAGTCATTGCGCACCAGGTCGGCGATCATCATGTTCTCGGCGCGGTCCTTCTCACAATCCGCAAGCTCCGCGGCGATGGCGGCGTCTTCGTCCAGCTCCCGACCGCGAGGTCTTGTGCCTTTGATGGGCTTGGACTCCATCCAGCCGTCGTTCGCCACACGTAGGAACCGCTCGGGCGATGAGCAGCACAGCGCATACGAGTCCGAGCCGCCTGCAGCAGCCTCTCCAGTGGCCTGGAACCGGTGGTGCGGGTTGCTGAGGTAGAAGCCAGCGAACGGAGCGGGGTTCCGACGCCGTAGCATGCGGTAGAAGGCCAGCGGGTCCCGCAGCGTATACTTGGCTCGCAAATGGTTGGTCAGGCACACTTCGTAGGTCTCTCCCGACCGAATGAGGCGCTGGATCTCTTCGATGTCCGCCACGTACTGCGCGCGGCTCCGCGACGGGTGGAAGACCACCGCGTCTTTCTCTTGCGGCGTAGTCACCCCCAGAGGCGACGAATCCATCGCTTCCGCAGCGTGGAACGCCTCCACAAGTTGACCAAGGCGCTGGCTGATGGCCGCGTGCCATTCTCGACTCCTGCTCACGCTCTCCCGGGTAGCGTCACTGAGCGAGAGCGAGTAGATGACGCCTTCACGGTGGTCGAACACCAGCGTTCGATCTACGAACAGGAAGGACGCGTCCGGCGCGCGCTCGGTCTGTTTCGCGTCGTCTCTCGCCTTGACCTCGCTCTCCTGCTCGCTCCCGAGCACTTCGTAGCCAAAGTAGCCCACGAAGCCACCACGGAAGGCAAACGGGAGCTCGCTACCGCCTTCACCTCCGTCACTATCAAGACGCACAATGTCGTGCGCCTGACGCTTCTGCGTCACCTCCCGGACGTGCGAGAGGATATCTTGGCCCGGGTACACGTCGACGCTCTCGCTCCCGCCGTCCTGCGCACTGCAACGACGCACACGAAGCTGCTGCGGGGCGATGTCGTACTCGACGCAGTAGCTCAGCGGCCCGCTATCGTCTCCCATCATGGAGATCCTGGACTGCGCTGCCGCGTCCGAGCCAGCGACAACATCCGAGTTGCTGCTGTCGAGCCAAAACGACCGCTTGGAGGCGCCGAACAGCTCGCCAAACGCAAACTCGGCAAACTGCAGCGACGCCAGCCCGGTGGACGCTTGTTGCACGAACACCTGGTTGGGTTGAGAGGCCTTGTCGGTCGTTACGGAGGCCTCCGTCCGACAAACCACGTCGCCAACGTCGTCGCGGTGCTCGCTGTGGTGCAGCGCACAGAGCGACGCCGACTGCCCCAGTGTGAGATCGCGGAAGTTCTGGAAGAGCTGGTAGCCGAAGCTGCTGCACACGGCTTCCGGGTGGAACTGCACGCCAAACTGCGACCTGGTGCGGTGGCGCACGGCCATAATGACGCCGTCCTGCGTGCGCGCGAGCACCTGCAACTCCTTGGGGACGCTCTTCGGCTCGATAGTCAAAGAATGGTAGCGGACCACCTCGAAGCCATCGGGTAGAAAGTCGAAAAGCGGGCCATGCACTGGCTGCGAGCCTTCCTGGTGCAGATCCTGAGCGAAGAAGATGCGGCTCGTACGGCCGTGCATGACTTCAGGCGCTTCCACCACGCGGCCGCCGTAGACCTGAGCGAGTCCTTGGTGGCCCAGACACACACCCAGCACGGGTACTGTCGCGTGGCGGATTGCGGCAGCGCACATGCCAAAGTCCCGCGGCACGGCCGGGTGGCCCGGCCCAGGCGAGAGCACCACGTTGTAGATGAACTCGGCGCTCTCGACTCCAGCTTGCGCGTGCACTTGCGCCAGGAAGGCGTCCCAGGCGACGCTCCACTGGCCGCCGTAGTCGTCGTTCTTGACCACCACCACGGAGGGGGCGCCGCCGCTGTCGCTGGTGTTGCCGTTGACCTGCGCCAGCATCTGGAAAATGTTGTACGTGTACGAGTCGTAGTTGTCGATGAGCAGCGTAACGACGCGGTGTGCACTCGACTTTCTCGCGCCAGACTTGGGCGCGGAGCTCGCCACTGCTGCCGCGGACGGCATGCTGTCCATAGAGGCCACCATGGCTGCCACGGCGCTGCTGCTGCTGATCGCGACGCTCGCTGTCCGAAGCAAGTCTCTTGTTGCTCTGCCGTGACGTGCTGGTCGAGGAGCAAAGCGTCCGAATCTGACCCTTCGGGTCCTATTTCCACCAATCCCATGAGCGAATACACGTTTTCCACCAATGGCAACCCGGAAAGACGATGATGCTTGTCAACGGACGGCGGGGATGGCAACGCAGGCACGTTCCTCGATTTGACTGGCGAGCATTCGCTTCCGGCGCGCCCAGCTCCTCGCGGCGGCCACGCGCGGCGCCAGCACGCGAGCGCTAGGATGCCGCACGCCTGAGGAGTCCTGCACCTGCGTGCCAAGCTTGCTGCCCCGCCCGAAGCGCGTGGCCGACGCGGCAGTACATCGCCAACCAGCCTTGAACACGCTGACGCAACGGAGCAACACGGACGTGTTGGTTGAAGCGATTGGGATCCGGGGCCTTCTCTGTGGTCTCCTGGGATGCAACTAAGTCTACACACGCACGCGTCCGAGGCGGCCGCTGTCTATTCGTCGGCGTCCTGCTGGCCTCGGCGATGGTTGCGCTTCCGACGCCGCTTCTTCTGGCTCTTGGTCAGTCCGCCGTCGCCATCTCCCTCGCCCTCGCTCTTGCCCTTCGCCGGCACCTTCTGCTTGATGCGCTTGCGCTGGAAGGCGCTGGGCAGCGGCACCTCGTCCTCGCCCACCGTGTCGCGCTTGCGCTTGCCGATCCGCACGAGCTCCACCTCGAAGAAGAGCGTCGCGTTGGGCGGGATCTTGTCGCCCTTGCCGGACTCGCCGTAGCCTAGTTCCGAAGGGATCGTCAGCAGCCGCACGCCGCCCGGTCGCATCGTGCCCAAGCCTTCTTCCCACCCTGCGATCACGGAGCCCGTGCCGAAGCGCGTGGTCAGCATGCCCTTGCCAAAGATAAGGCCTTCGCGGCCCAGACGACCGCGATACTTGACCGTCAGCATCTCGCCGGTCAGCGGCAGACGGCCGTGGCCAATGCGCTGGTCCTGCACCACCAGGCCGCTCTTCGTGGTCACTTCGCCGCCCTGCACGTCCTCGTAGGCGCGAGCGAGCGCCTCTCGGGCCTCCAGATCAGCCTGCAGCGCCTCCGACGTCTCCTCAGCCTCCGCCACGGCCGCGGCCTTGATCTCCTTCTTCTTCTCCTTTTCCTTCTTGCGCTGCTCGCGCTTGGCCTCGCGGGCCGCCTCCGCCTTGGCCTCCACCTCGGC